>CAJNDT010001112.1:3865271-3905988 GCA_905221615.1 Symbiodinium sp. CCMP2592
TAGTCTCACTAGTGCGTGAAGTGGTGTTCGCTACGGCGAATTGGGAGTGTGGCCTTATAGTGCGAAACCTGCCAATGCTGCGGCAAGCACAGGCGTGCGTAGCAAGGGTTGAGGAGTGTAGGGCTCGGAGTGGGGCCAGACAAGGCTGAGGCTGGGTGGACAGCTTCAGGCTGCAATCCAACACTGAATCCGTCGGCACGAAGCTCGAAAGGGCAAAAGTCAGGTTGGCATGTTTAAGGGCCTTGATCCGAAAATCTCCTGCGACTCAATACGATACCCAAAAAAGGCTGGCGTCGGAGAGACGTGTGTAGTGGCCTGTGGCCGGCATGACATTGTCGCACTAACACCTGACACGGCTCTGTGGTTTCAGATGTCAGTGGCTGTTTCGCCGCATTGTCCGGTAAAGAGCTCATGAGTCAAACGCGACGCTGCTAACAAGGGATTGAAATCATGGTCGGTCTAATCGTCGCATCCGAATCGAATTGCGTCGGCCTGGCTGCAGACCAGCGGGATGTGGAAAAGGAACAACTATAACAGAACGTTGTTTCCCATGGCCCGATCAAGCAGCGTACTTAATGTCACCGCGCCCTGCCTTGATTTCTCTGAGACCCGGCAGCCAGGCCACGCCGCCGACAGGCCGTGACACTGTTGCATCCTTGCAGCCGCCCACTCCTGTGCATATTATCCCGGTCTGGGTGGACAACGGGACAACAATCCCGGCGGCTCTACGTTTTCATGGGCAATTATTTCTGAGATATTTCTGGTTGTCCCGGATTTGCAACCCCGGCTGCCTTATCTGCACGTCTACATCTCAGATCTATATATAGCAGTTCGTCCCTGGTCTGATCCATGTGATGCAGCCTGGTGGCCAGGCCGTCTCTCGCTCCCATCCGCCGCTTTGGGCCTGACATAGAACAATGAAGCGGTATTATGGCTTGGTTGCTGAAGTGTAGCCCATCTGGGGACCTGAACCAAAGATGCTGATCTGGAGTCAGCCCCGTGGATGCAATTGGATTTAAATGCGGCGGAAAGACTGACTCAGACTGAGCATGACTTGATGAGGCGAAGCGACTGATGCCTGCAACCACAGGCTTGTTAGCTTCAGGAGGGGTGCAGTTTCATTCGCATGAAATCACGTGTTCTTTGTGTGAGTATGGCATGCCGGCATGCCGGGCTGCTCCGTCTTTCGGGTTCAGTTTAAGCTTCCGGTATCGTATTGAGGTGCAGGCAATCAAGTGGACCTTCAAGCCGGCCGAACCAAGATTCCAGGATTTCGTCGACATTTTCATTCATGAGAATTTGAAAGTTCACCAGAGAACGGACGCAGTGAGATTCAGAGCTATCAAAATTGAGGCTTTCGGGCCGCGGTCAGTCCCGGACCCATCCGACCCCAGGCCCGACACCTCAGCCATTCGCAGACGTAGGCAGTCAGTTGCAGCAACTGCAAAACGCAACCTTTTGAGAACATCGGCTTTTCATCATCCTCCGATTATTATCCTCCCCATCATCCTCGCTGACATTTATTGACCTACCCGTCAGTTTGGTTTCCGCAACGTTTTTTCTCAAATTCGCTTTTGTGTCATCCTCCTGCTCTTCCCATGGCAGGGGAGGTAAACTCTAGGTAGATTAAAGGTAAATGTTTATGTGATTTAGCTCCCCTCAACGCCAGAGAGGGTATACTTCAATCAAATTTAGGTAGTTTTGGCTTTAAATTATCGGCCTGGCCCTGGCCCGAAGATCATCAGGAAAGGAGGAGGGAAAACGAACAGGGTTCGGAGGAACCAAAAGCAAGGAGGCTGAGCAGGAGGAAAAAAGGCTGATTCGAAGGAAAACCTAAACCGGGCGGATGATCGGAGGGAAACAGAACCTGGGGCGATGACCCAAAAAAAGCCAACAGGTAAAGTTTAGGCAAAAGTGGCCCCAAACCCGGCCGCAAGGTTTTGTGGTTGGAGCTTTAGGATTGAATGGAAACTCTCGGAAGACAAGAACGGACGCTTGACATCCTCTACACCCTGAAGGTACAGCTACAGCTACGACAGCTGTATCACAACACCTACCTGTCATCGGCAACTCGAACTCTACTTCTCAATGGCCCGCTATAGATGTCGAAGGAAACACTGTCGGCAGCTGCGAAACAACTCCTCAAACTTGCTGCATACAGAATGGTCGGTTCGATGCACATGGTCAAGAGCCAGGCGCAGTGAGGACGTTCTCAACGCAGATGGTCAAGAGCAAAGGCTGTGCTGTGAGGACGTTCTCATTGTGCTCGTCTTTTGTGGCAATCGGGCCTCCGTAAACGGGCTGCAGGCTTGCTTTTGCGTACCTAAGCATTCATTCAGAATAGGAGGCCAACGTCGAGCTTCGTATGTTGTACCGATTTAACAAGGAGTGCTGCCGCTCGCAGTCGAAGATATGGCATTATGGGGTTCGTCGGAGCCCGCTTGATTCGGACCCAGGCTCCTTGTGTGCCCAAGTCGAACGTTGGGGGGGCAGGAAGCGTATGGCACCTTGGAATTCGGGATGTCACTGCAGGCTGCTCTCCTGTTGAAGCTTCATGCGTGAAAGATCCAATGGTATCTGCATGCCCGTCAAGAGGCTATGGACGCGGTACTCCAACTTTCCGCTTTCTGCAATAGTGGCGAAGTGTTCGCTCCCGTTGGGGAGTCAGCTGCCTGGCGCTGTCCGACCTCGAACCCTTTTCAACTTCGAACGCGCAGGTTCACCTGTCCACCCTGCCTGACACGGCCTGGCGCAGAGGGTTCGGCACACTTGGTGTTGTGACAGCCTAGTTTGTCTTCTTCTCGACCACCTCGCGAGGGCACAGGCATGCCAGCACTTCGATTGCTGCTGATCCGTGGGTTCACAACACAAACGTGCTGCAAGACACTATAGCTGCACTCTCAGCACCTCGTCCTGCTCGTCGCAACGCACCAGAAACGACGTGGATGTCAATGTTGTGTGCTCGTCGGTTCGGTAGCATGCGTAGAACTTGGCGAATTTTGTCGAAAGCTTTGCCACAAGTCGACCTGCTCCCTCATCTGAAATTTTCAACAGCTCCATGTTCACACAAGCAATGCCCTGCTTGCCATTGACAACTCTGTCAACTGATCCCAGTAGCCCTCGTCGTGTTGAAGCATGCCGTCGTGCTTGGTTCTGATGTCAATGTCCTTCGGACCTCGAGTCGAGACAACCGCCACATCTCGAGCAGGCCAGCTTGCTAACCTACCAGGGTATACAGTCTGTTCGTGGTTGCCTGTATCGCAAGTATATGTTCATTGTACGCTTTTGGGTCTGTCCCAGAGTAGTGAGCACCAGTGTCAATACCATCTTTGCAGTCACTATGTGGAGCAATGCAAGCTGCGCCTAGCATTTCATGTAAAAGGGCACGTTTGACATGGTGTACAGGCCGGTACAAGACAAGGAGATCGGGTCTGCGGAAGGCAGCAAGGTTATGACGTCGTGATTCAAACATCCTGGGCATGCTTCAGTGTCGGCCGGGCGCGATCTTTGTGGACTGTGATTGCTGTTGGCTTACAGTCAAAGCGCGAAAGTTGGAAGATGGTTTGCCGAGATTTGCGCATGGCGCAAGACATCTTCCGACTCTAAGTTTGGCCATCTATGTACCTCCCAGCTTTGGTTTCAATTTCAGTACACTAGGATTCCTTGCCCCAAATGCTGGCGGGATTCAGAAACAATTGCCGGCGGAATCGCTCTCCCCCAAGTACTGGCAGTTCCAGGATGCATTCATAACCACGCCCACAAGGCTTTGCCGAAGTACTGACGGGATTCAGAATCAATCAGCGGCACGGGGGAACAGCTTTCCAAGCACTGGCAGATTCAGGACGCATTTAGAACCACCCCCACAATGCTTTGTCCCAAGTACGGGCGGGATTCAGAATCGATCAACCACACGGGGTTACCCCAAGTACTGGCGGTTCCTGGACCCACCGTAAAAGTGGTTACGCAAAGTACTGGCAGAACTACGAACGATCCAGACGAATCACGGATCCGGACAAGCGGATGCGGGGTGGTCGTTTCCGGGATGCGGGGTTGCGGGGCGCTGAAGAGAAATACGGTGTTGACCAAAGCAACGGGACCTCCTTTTGGTTGGATGTCGTGCGGGGTGCCGGACTGCCCAGGTCGGAAAGTTGGAAGACTGGGTTTCGTGACCAAGCATGCCGGAACGCACGTTCCAACTTTCCGGCGTTGACCGAATCTCCAAATAAGCATTTTCGCGACATAGCCAAAGTTTGGATAGCACAGTTTGTCAGAATTTTTGGATACGGTGCCGCATATACTGTTACACATGTATATGCACCCGCTTTGTGTAGATATCTGTTTTTTACTGATAGCTATATTTTTACATGTTTTTATAGCGGTGGAAAACAAGGCTTAAGAAGTATTCAAGCAAATAATTGTTGCGCCTCCTTGTTTGGTCTTTGGGAATTTGCGGTGGTTTTAAGGGCATCTCGGAGGTCCTTGAGAAGTTGCTGAGGATTTCCCCGTAGAGTTGCAGCATATCTTCACCGGCTGTAGATGTGTCCGAAATCCGTTTGCGTATGGCGTGCTAGTGGCTGACCGCGAAGTTTGTTTATCGCACCTGGACTTACACGCCCTAAGCCAATAAACACAGGCACACACCCTTGTCGGCACGCTTCTTACGTGGCAAGTCTAAGTTGGTCTGTTCTCGTGGTTGACCAGGCCGCGGACTTGGCCTAAGCTTCACAATTCTGGTTGGCGGTGATGCCGTAGAGCCTTGATTTTCACGGCCTACATGTAGCTGTTGGGTCTTCGTATGTTTGCCCGCAACAAACTCTTTGAACATGCTCCAGACAAACAGCTTGAGTAAGGGGCTGTGCCGTACATGGCACAACAATGATGGACTTCGCATGCCACCAACGCCAGAAGCAATGGCCAGCAACATTTTTGTGTGGGTGTGTGCACGTGTGGTAGTTCTCGCAATTGCAATCAGCAAGGAACGAATTCAACGACGAGCCGTCGCTGCCTGCGGGCTGGTTGCGCATCAAGTCGCGCACAACAGGCGCTGTTGATGCAATAAGTTCATGGTTTCATTAAGTTTCGGGGTGGGTGCTTCGAGTTGTTGTTGGCTCGAATGTGTTGCATTTTGATGCACTACCGTTACGGTTGTTGTAAGTATGGCGATAGCGCGGCTTGGCTTCTAGTCTTCTGAATCAAGTGTCAGGTCACGGCGACGATCGAAACACATGTTGCAATTGTGGTATGTCTGCACGGCGACCCTGATAACATGTGGAGTTTTCCTTCCAGTGCTGATGTTCTATTCTTCAGCGAGGTTCAGTCATGTGTGGGAAATAGAAATCCGAGAACAAAACATCTGGGAAGGGTATCCTTTCGTTTCGGATTCAGTGTTGCAGAAAGCACTGGATAATCAAGTAGATGTGTCATGGCTGTCTGTATTATACGTTAGTTCTACTGCCACGCAAGGGTAAAATCAATGCCGATAGCAACAACTGCTGGTGGTAGGAATGCATATAGCTGCGGTCGAGTACTTGCCAAGCCATTTTATACTTCCAATTTCGGTCGTGCTTTGTGCTAAACATGTCGCCGGTACAACGACATAAGGAACTTAAACCCCTAAACCTCTAAATCTTCACCCTAAGCCCTAAACCTTCCTAAACCGCAAACATCACCAAACCGCCTAACCCCAAACCCATAAACCCCTAAACCCCTAAGCTCGACACCCCGAAACTTACTTCAAAAGCTTTACGACTATAGTATAATGTACCCCCAAAACCCTATTCTAAAAACCTTTATTTTACAACACCCAAACCTTAGGCCCTGAACCTAAACCTTAAACCCAAAGGAGAGGTCTACTTCTTCAACAAGATCACGCAGCAATCCCAGTTTGAAATGCCGGAGGCCAGGCCTCTTGCGAGGACGAGGATATAGCGGTTGTGGTTTTAGGGTGTAGGATAAGGCTTCCACGATTCTCCAAGCGCTGTAAAGAAAGAGCTGTATCAGGAGTCTATAAGTGCTTTGAAACCGCTTGTATAAGGGTCACTGCAATGGCATCAACATGGATGACCCAGCTGAAGGGTCGATAATTTTTGGATTTGCTGATCCTGTTTGGGTTTAGGACTGGGCGAAACAAGCCAATTTATTTGAACCTGGTACGCAAAGCAAAAGCACTACGCTGGTTCACCTAGCCGTAGGCTCTAAAATTTCGCGTCCAGGGTATAGGGCTTAGGGTTAGCATCTGGTTGGGAACTTTGTAGAGTTCAGGAACTTTGTAGAGTTCAGATGGCGACGCGACGTGATGTCAGGGTGGGACTTACAGTCGGCTCAGCGAAGCCTGCCACTCCTTTAAAACTTGTCATTAATGTATCGGAGCTGTCGGGGTAGAATCGAACCCTTGGATTTCGAGTCTGTTATTGCTAGTTAAGGCTCAACTATGTCAAGGGTTCAGGATGGTTCAGGCAAGCATTTATGCTAAAATGCCCTCTTTAACCTTCACATCCTACCTGCAGTCTCCGTTGTGGTTCTTTGTGAGTAGTTAATAGATCTAATGATCTGATGGTCCGGATCGTACAATAGGAAAGCTGCGTAGCAAAACAGGAGTTTTTAATGGAGACGAAAGATACCGTTGCTGTATTTCTGCACTGCATGACTAATACGCATATAAAAACCTTACACTTACAATCAACTGTCAGTATGGTTCAAAAACCCTAAACACTGAACCTCAACTTTGAAAACAAAACTAAACCCTGAAGCCTATAATATACCCCTAAACCTTTATGTCCCTAAACCTTACGTAAGCCCTAAAGGCCCTAAATCCTAGCTTATGCAGTTAGACCATAACGGGCTGTGAGGTGCCCGTCCCGAAGAAAGTCGAGAAAGAGGCTGGTCTGCAACCATAGCGGTAAGGGTTTTGGATTGAGGGTATGTATACGGTGTGCACGCGGTGGGAGCGCTTGCTTAAGAATGGGGGGCTGATGTCTGTGAATAACATACAGGTCGGAACCCCACAGCCTTCTTCAACTACTTCTAGTCACGTCGTAGTGGCCACTGATGTTTTGCGGTACAGGGTTTCAGGGCTGCGGCGTCAGGCGTTCACGGATTTAGGTGTCCAAAGCCCTTAGGAACCAATTATGTGATGTGGCTTTAAATGCTCGTAGCAGCTGCCAGTTTTGCAGGGCATGTTGCCGAAGTGTTGTTGTTGTTGCAGCAGTGGAACGGACCCTATGACCGCAAGTGCAAACCACAAGTACAAAAGACTGCCACTCGTTTCCCTGTTATGTGTGATTAACCCCGAGGTTCAATAGCGTCCTCCTGTGGTCCATGGGCACAAAAATCCAAAAACATGTGTCGTGTGCCCTATTCGCTCTAAACCCTAGACCTGAAGGCTTAAATCGGAAACTATAAACCCCAAACTCCAGGAATAAACAGCTGCTTCCTGCGGTCCCTGTTTTCTTCACAGGCACCGCCTTCGAAGCCTGCACCGAACAGAGGCCCGGCTCCCGTGGAGAGCAAGAGTCTGTGGCGGCTTTATGAATATAATTCAAATCAGAATAGGAACCCTTACATGATCCGAGGGATGGGCTCGGAGTCCCTGGGTATTTAGAGACTGAATCGTAATATTGTATGTTCGTTCCCTTGTTGTGTTAGTACCGGATCCTGACCATAGAATATGCTATCCATAACTTACTACACTGTATTACATTAGAGGGTCCAGGTAGACATCGAGCTTTGAGAGGTCACCTGCAGCGTAGGGAAATCTGAGACTGGACCCCCTGTCATGAACTGTTTTTGGGTATTCTTAACTTGCATACCTGCTATCATCTACTATCCTAAACCGGAGTACCTAGTTGTTGGGTCCTTTGGACCCTATGGCTGCAGCATACCCCTAATCGGCTTCTTCCGTGCATCCAAGGAAGATGGAGTCGCTTCCTGCTGGGTGGACTCAGCACATCTCCAAGCGGAATGGGCAGCCGGGCCCGGAAAGGATAACAAGGGGTGTAGGGGTTAAGGTTGTTTAGCGTTAGGGTGGATAAACCCCGCTGTAGATCTTATTGGCTTTCGGTTGCGAGTTTTGTGGGTTGTAGGATGCAAGGTTTAGGATCTCTTCATTGCTCTACTGATTTTGTAAGTCGGCTGTGGGGTTAGGGAACCCCACACCCTACTTGGAGGATCATGGGACTTAGTTACCCTGGGGCCCTGTTATAATGATTTGCAGCCCCAGTTCGGGCACTTATGACCTTACTAGATGTCGGTCGGCAAGGATTGTTTGATGAAATCTTCTTGGTTGAAACCCTAGACCCTAAGCCCCAAAATAGGGGACCCTAATATAGTACCCTGAAATAGGTGGTTGCCAAAATTAGGTTGCGTTTTGGGGTATAAGAGGTACCCAAAAAGGGACCATAATTTTGACAACCACCCAAATAGTAGGATCTAAGGCACCCTCGGAAACTCCCACATCAACGCGAAACTGCAGTCACTGGCCAGTGCCAGGGGATCCTACAAAGGATATCTCGCCTTTCAGCGTGTACGCTTCATTACGGTTTAGGGTTTAGGGTTGAGACCCTTCATTAAACGCTTTGTTTCTTATGTCGCAAACAAAGGTCAACGAGACATCATGGAAAAAGAGCCCATACTTAGTCACAAGATTCGCCTCAACGTCCGTCTATGATGGTGCTCTAACGTACCCCATAACCCTATTCTGGTTATTAAGGCTGCTATTTTCTACCTCCCCCTCCCCCTCTCCCTTCTCTCCCTCTTCCTCTCCCTCTCTCTGTCCCTCTCCCTCGCCCTCTCTCCCCCTCCCCTTGTGACAATATTGACCTAAAGTCCCCGTGTGATAATGCTGTCACCAACACCTTGTTCTAGTTATTATATAACGCTCTGAGGTCTCCTAACCCAGAGAGTCCATATAATGTGTGGGGTCCTTATAATGAGGATCCTACTGTTGAGGATACTATATTAGGGTCCCCCCATTTTCGGAAGCTCTCATATATAATACCATTATGGAATTAGGTCTCCGAAACCAGAATAGGAATGGTCTTTTGGGACCTTAATTCCATAGTGGTAGTTATATATATATATATATATATATATATATATATATATATATATATATATATATATATATATATTATATATATATATATATATATATATATATATATAATGTATATGTGGACCCTCTTGGTTGATGATTGGGCCACGGCACGGTTGATCCTTCTGCAACCTTTGGTGCAATCTCGCTTGTTCGGGAGAGGCAAGTCGAATTTGACGAGTTGCCGCAATTTAGGGGCCTTACGAATAAGGTAGAGAAGTTTAGGGTTTAGGGGTTTAGGGTTTAGCCGTGTTATTTTGAGAGGCGGGGGGGGGGGGGGGGGTATTGTGATACTGCAACTAATTGTCGTAGTGTTAGTTTGAGAAGGGGAGGGTATGTGGTACCGTAGTTGCCTAAACCCTAAACCCTAAACAGCTGGGAAACCTTAGGTGGCGGCCGTTCTTACACTTGAGTGCAGATGGCCTTTTGGTGGCCTCGCTGCTCTCAATCCTCCAAAACCCCTTACTTGAGGAATATGCCTTGAAGGGATCTTTCAAAGGATCTAGAAGGGATCTGTAAAGAAAATACCTCAAATCGTATTAGGGATCCGATTTTAATTTCAGGCATATTCCTTAATTAAGGGGTTTTGGAGGCTCTGGTTTCCCCGAAGCCTAACAAAGCATCGGAAGTCTTTCTTCAAAGTTTGAACCGTGGTGTTGTCAATACCATAGCAAGATTGATGGCACATGACATTCTCTGCTGATCGTGATAACTGAAACTAGTTGTTAGTTGACCGCCTGAGGAAAGTCTACTACTTTCACAAGGCTACGAACATCTCGCAGTACTACCGTCCGAAGGCCTGAGTGGCGCTGAGCTTCTAGCCGTAATTCGATGGGCTTCTGGGCATCAACAATGTGGCTGGCCTGACATTCACTACTACCACTAGGGTGCTAGTTCCAAGGGTTCCGAATGTTGCGACAGCTGCATCTGTAAGTGTGCAGGTGATTGCAAACAACAATGTGTACGTATATGACCGCATATGGTTTCTTTCACGTATGTGTGCACCATTGTGCACCTACCTGCCTACTATCTACCTCTAGCTGGCAAGCCACCTAGCTACCGAGGCTACCTAAGCTGCCGACACCTGCCGACGCTGTCTTGCTTCCTGTCTGTCTGTCTGGCTACCTATCTATCTATCTATCTCTCTGTTTGTGTACGTCTCTGTCTGTCTATCTGCCTATCTCTCTACCTGTTTGTCTGTATGTCTGTCCTGATCTATCCATCTCTCGTCTTTAAGTCTACTCATCTACCTATCCATCCATCTATCCATCCATCCATCCGTTAATGTAGATGTTTGAACTGCTGTATGTCTATGTGTCTGCTGCATGTCTTTCTGTTTGTCAGTCTACCTATCTACTAATCGTTACCTCTTTCTGTCTATCTGTCGGTCTATCTCTCTGTCTATATACCTATCTATTTAGTTATCGACCAACATATCTTGCTTTCTTCCTGTCTGTCTATCTATCTAGCTATCCATCTATCTAGCTATCGGCCTATCTATCTATCTATCTATCTGTCGATGTCTTATTTACTTGCCTATCAATCTATATGCTTGTCTACCTAGTTAGGCATCTAGGCTATACATGTATGTATGCGCGCCTTCGGAGTGTATGCTTGTGCATATATAGGGCAGTTTTACAAGGCTTGATGTCGAGGAGCTGCACTCTCGCCGTGCGGCGGGCACGGATCCTAGGTGCCTGGACGGAGCTACTTAGCTACTTCTATGGTAGGATGACACACGGTTCAGGGTTTAGGGTGATACGGTTGATGATATAAATCCTGCATGGCCCATAACAAGGAATATACCATAATTCCCATATATAGTTTAGGGTCCTTAAGGTATTGCAGGGTTTATATCATCAACAGTACAACCCCAAAAGTCTAAAGATTACCTACTCAGCTTAACCAAGACTTGAAGAGCCCACGCGGCCGGAATCCGGTATTCCTATCATGCCTTGGACTGCGTTAGTATTGTTGATGATATAAACCCTGCACTACCTTAAGGACCCTAAACTATGGGAATTCTCGTAGATTCCTTATTATGGGTCATGCAGGATTTATATCATCATCCGTAGTAGCCAGAAAGTTGGAACATCATTATCCTCATGCCATTAAGGTAAAGTGTATATATATATATATATGGGATCCTAGCCCTAATCCTTCTAAAGCCATGTTCCAACTTGCTGGCTTCTACTGTAAGCTTTTCGAGCCTTGGTGCGCCACAGCCCTAAAGTCTCAAAGAGCGTGTAGACCTGAATACCCAAGTTCTCTGAAGGTTTCGGGCTTTAGGGTTTAGGGTTTAGGGTTTAGGGTTAGGGTTTAGGGTTTAGGGTTTAGCTAGGACGTAAGTATACGACACCGGAGATCGCTATAATCCATCTATGGTGGTACTACGCTGCAAGACTTCTACCCTGATTTCGGGACCTTCATCGGAACCTTGAAGGGACCTCCCTAAGCCCTAAACCTTAAGCCCGAAACCCTAAGCCCTAAACCCTGACCTGCGCCTTCATCTTAGATCCCCAATACCTAACCTTTACACTTTTCGGGTTCTTACAGTTTAGTAGGTGTCGGAAAGTTTAACCTTTCATTTCTGTGGCTTATTGGGGTAGTAAGTCATAGGAACCTTGAAGTGACCTGCGAGACAGAAGCTGACTGTCCTCGGCACCTGGTTCTCCAAAGACTGGGGCAGCACGCTGCGCTAGGGGCAGAGAAAAAGCTGAAGGTAGGGCGCTCATCTAAGGTTTAGGGTTCAGGGGTATGTTGGGGGGGGCCTCTTAATGTGGGATTTAGGGTTTAGCTAAGGCTTTTGAGTTGTGTTTCGTTTCTAATAGGCCGAGTCTGAGTTAAGAGCACTTCAACATGTAACATCTTGAGCTGGCCTCTCGAATCTGCACCGGGCTGCTGCTTAAGACTGCCAAGCCCGAAAGCCCTATGTAAACTGAAAAAACCACCCAAAAGCCCCTAAACTTAACCTAAATCCTACAAGCCTCCCCGGTGAGACCCTCTTGCAGTCTGATCAAGAAACCCAACAAAAAACAACCTTACTTAAGAAATTCACCTTAATTCATATATTGGGGACGCTACCACAGTTTGAGTTCGTTTTGGCTCTCTGGGACACCGCCGGGGGTAGGTTGCATTCGAGAAAGGACCTCTACGTCATTGCGACACTCCTGTAGGCCGAACCCAGAGAATCGTATACATCCCTGTAAAGCTCATGCAACTCCATGAACTGTAGCACCTTACAAAGCATCATGGGACGACGATACGAACCCTTGTGGAAGCCTATCAAACACTGTGGAGTGACGTATTTCGCTATAGAGCCCGGCGGAAGTTTCTAAATCCCTATACAAACGCATGAAACCCTACCAAGGTTGTGGAACTTGGTATGTCTCGGCATACTTTGGCCCCTAAGGGGATCTCCTTCAGAATTTTGCGTATGTGTTCGAAGAAATCCTAAGCCCTTAGCCGTGGCTAAGAAATGTCGGAAACCCTACACCAAAGCCTATTTGGAGGGTCGGGGGACTTAGTAACCGGTGATTTTAGGGATTTATAAGTACCATAAGCCCAATTAGGGTCCCTTTTAGGGTACTTATAAGTCTACTTACTGCCTAAAGTTCCTTAAGGGGTCCCGGTATTGCTTATGTGGCCTCCCGTCTTAACCGAATGACTTTGGACAAAGGATCGTCACTTCAGACTCCTCGCCAGGGCTTTATCTACACCGGGTACGCTTTGCAGGTTCAGGGTTTAGGGAGTCTAGAGTAGAGTGTGGGCTGCAGAGCTCAGGCTGTATAGAGTTTGGCAATTAGGTCATGGTTCGATAGACATAAGACTGCCGACCACGGTATGCCTTGCTGAGGTACTTCAAGACGTGCATTCTCACCTCCGGCATGGTGGAGTCGCAGGCCTTAGATGGTTTTTCTTGAGGAAGGCGTCAAACTTCTCGGAGTTCCGTAATCATGGACGAGTGATAGAACCCGAAAGCGAGAATGATTCGGGCTGACCCCCCAGCCGGGTAGTATCTTGAAGGCTGTTGTTAGGGAGCAGATGCAAAGGGTTTCGCTACAGGTATACTGCAAGCTTTCCCAACCCTAAGCCCTGAAGCCCTAAACCCCTAAACCCTCAACCCTAAAACCCTGAATCCCTAAAGCCCTAGACCCTACACCCCTAACCCAGAGACTCCAATATCCCTTAGTTAAGGAACATACTTTAAATCATATTAAGGATCCTACTATGATTTAAGGTAAATTCCTTAATTGCGGGATACTGGAGGCTCTGGGAAGCGAATAACCAACACCATTGTGGGGGTTCCTTATCATAACTAAAGTATACTGGGCCCCAAAACCCCTTTCTTAAGCTAAGACAGCCTAAAACCCTGAACCCCTAAAGCCCTAGACCCTAAAACCCTAAAACCCTAAACCCTAAACCCTAAAGCTCCAAAATCCCTAAAGCCCTAGCCTATACCTAATAAGGCCCTAAAGTCCTATAGTAGGGAATACTTGGACCCTTTGGGCTAAGCTACTTGGAGGGTCGGGGTAAGTAGACTTATAAGTACCCTAAAAGGGACCCTAATTGGGCTTATGGTACTTATAAGTCCCTAAAACAACCAGCTACTAAGTCCCCTCGACCCTCCAAGTAAGACGGACGCAGTCACAGGTTGGACGCCTGGTCGTGCCTCCCAGCTCCACCCTGACAGCCGAGACGCGGAGTGCTGAGTGGAAGAAGGGGATGGGTTTAATAAAATAGTTACCTATACTACTATTTTGGGGGTTCCTTATGATATTTATAGTATAATGGGATCCAAAACCCTGTTCTAGTTATAGGTTTAATAAGGTTTAGGGCTTTAGGGTTTAGGGTGGTTTATGTAGAAGAACTGGCTTACTATTCTGAACTCCGTGCTGATTGAATTTAAGTCGTGCACTCCAACTTTCCGACGAGCAGACCACTTGAGGTTCCGGTCGCTGCTGCATTTCCTGTATGCCGGGGACGATATGCTCAGTCCGAACCTCAGAACTTTTGCTGAAAGAGGGCTGTCTGCTGCGCAGCGATGCCAGGTCACCTCAGTAGCTGTAGCTGTAGCAGTAGCTGCAGCAGTAACTGGTACTTGGAGGGTCGTGGGACTTAGTAAGTAGGTAGTGAGTAGACTTATAAGTACCCTAAAAAGGGATCCTAATTGGGGTTATGGTACTTGTAAGTCCCTACAATAACCAGTTACTAAGTCCCCCGACCCTCCAAGTACCAGGAGCAGGAGTAGCAGGAGTCGGAGTCCGAGTCGGAGCGGGGGTGGGAGTAGGAGTGGGAGTAGTCGTCGGTGTAGCAGTTAAGGATGTGGTACATAATTAATGTATAGGGTTTAGGGTTTCGGGTTTAGGGTATACAGTATACAGTAGTATCGAAATCCAACGCAGCCACTACTGCAAGGCACTCTGGCTCCTCACACGGCCATGTACCTGGCCACAGCCCCAATGTCCGTATCGGAGTGGGGTGTCTGGCTGCGGTTCTAGATCGGTTTAGGGTAGTTATACAGGACTTTGGAGAAAACATGGCCAATAAGGCTGTAGATCATGGTTGTTTTTGTTGGGTGCTTAGGGGTGGAGGAGAGTTTGCGACTGCTGTTTGGCTGCTACCTTTCTTGACGTTTACTTAGGGGTACTTAGAAATATTTTTAAATTTTTGGTTATTATAATCCCTAAGAAACAGCTAAAATTATAATTTTTGCTAGGGTTCTAAGTTCAGTATAGTTTAGAGTCGCACTTTGTGCTTGGATGTTGTTAGGCTTGGCCGGAGACTGAGATCCTGGCTGTGGCTACCGTTGGACTGTGCCGGGTTTCGGGTTACAGTAAACTCCATAAAGTTGGAAACCGGATTAAGGCCAAATAGTGCTGGGATTCCCTATACATTACTCTTAAGGATTGAGGCTATTGGGTTTCCAACTTTTGGGCTTCTACTCTAATCGTGATGATTAGCATCCCTGTTTAGGTCCTGAGGATAGTACAAAACTGTTATGAAAAGGATCCTACTAAAGGGTACCCTAGTTTAGAGAGTTACCCAATTTCCAGAGTAGAGAGAGGCGATACTCAAAAAGGGACCTTAATTTTGACAACTACCCACATATGGGCAGTTAGGTTTGTTCGGGTACATACACTCCAAGGGTAAAAGGAGGGACCCTTAATAAGGACCCCTAGGTATATACCCTTAATATAGCTATTAATTATATACCCATTATATAGCCCATTATAGGGTAGGGGTCACAATTAAGGGTCCCTCCTTTTCCCCTTTGATAAAACTAAACCCTAAACCCTATAGATCCCTTTAAAGGGACCCTTATAAATCCCTTTAAAGGAACCCTAAGAGCCTAAGGGTCCCTCCTTTTCCCCTTTGATACATTAGCCCACACTGGCTCAGGGTTCCTGTTTCAGAGTTGGCTGCCTCTGCGCGAGGTTGAAGATGGAGCTTGCTTATTATGATGTCCTTATTTGGCTTTAGGGTTTAGGGGTTAGGGTTTAGGGGTTTAGGGTTTGGGGTTTAGGGGCTTAGGGGTTTAGGGTTTAGGCTTACGTTTTAGGATTATTATGATTTCCTTATCCAGGCCTCCGAGGGGGGCCTTTTTCCCTTTTTGTAGTCCCAGGTTCCTTATACAGTTACCCAATACCAAAAAGGGAGCCCTTTTTATTCCTGGATTACTGGGCATCCTAGTTATACAAGTCCTGGAAAAAGGTAGGTCATCCGGGGTCTCGGGCTTAGAATACCCTAACCCTGCACCCCTATACCCCAAAACCGTAAACCCCGAAACACCGAACACCCCTGAAAGCCTTAAATTCCTATACCATAAACTCCTAAACCCTGAACCCCTAAACCCGAAGCCCCTAAACCCTAAAACCTAAAACCCCATGCACCTTCCTGATCCTCACCGGACTCTTGAAAAGTGGCCCTGGGTTGATCTTGGAGATCACAAGAATCGAAAGCGCCAATTAGGACCTACCCGGCTCCCCAAAAGTATGTAGAGTAATAGCATCTATACGTGCCGCGCCATTATTTCACCTACTTTCCCTAAGGGTCCATGTACCTAAATATTTTTGCATTGGCCTCAAAGTACTCCCTATATGGGTACATTGGGCCCAAAGTATATACTATTTGGGTACATGGACCCTTAGGGTTTGGTATGTAGATGTATCATGTGGATAGAGCGGCCTCCCGTAAACAATGAGGCGCCAAAGACAAAGAAGCGAACCAGCCTCCAGAAAGCCCGGTTGAGCCCAGCTAGGTTGATGCCGCCGCGTTCTACGGGCTGACGAACCAACGCTGGGGCCCAAGACGCTTGAAGACTGTTGTCAGCAAGCAAGGCTTGGTTTGACTGCAGGAGAGTTCACAGCTAGTGTTCTCTTACCCTAAAGCCCCCAAGTAGTTCCTTTTTGGGGTTCATACTTCGAATCCTATAAGGTAATCCCAAAAAGGAACTACTTTGGGGCCCATGGGTAGGGCAGATTGACTTCGACCGCAGTGGAACAATTCACACGATTTAAGTCCTTAAGCTGGGTTTGACTTCCGTGTTTTGGACGGGCATTCAACACCGAATCGACAATCATAGGAGGCCAAAAGGGGTTTTAGCTTATGGGGGTTTAGTAGGGATTAGGGTTCCCATAGTTAATAATAGGGTTCACATGAAGGAATCCCTACCCCAAGGATCTTAAACCCCCGTTTTGGCCTCCCATCATGCTGTTGCAAGGTGAGCCCTAAAACCCAACCACGTAGAAAAACGAGGGACGCAAGACCTGAATTTCTAGTCTCGCCATCCCACCCTTCATAAGACCTCCAGAGCAGAAAACCTCCCGCCCAAGAGCCGCAGTTTAGGTTTGAATAGATAGTATGTTATAGGAGTTAACGGTACTTCTCCCCTCGTGGTCCACCGAAAGGGTACCCTGAAAATCTTCTTAAGGGAGCATGGTAACTATGCATTCTGATAGGGGTTTAGGGTTTAGGGTTTAGGGGTTTAGGGTTTAGGGTTTAGGGGTTTAGGGTTTAGGGGTTTAGGGTTTAGGGGAATTCTGTGAAGCCATGGATCTTTTTTTCCATCGTCGCCCAAGTGGCCTTCAGTGACTGGGACAACTGGCAAGGCTGGGGAGACAGCGCTGGCTGGGACAACTGGAAAAGCTGGGGGGACGGCCACTGGAACAGCTCTGCTAGCGCTTGCTGGACGGGAGCTGAATCTAGTAAATGTTCATGCCAAAGCCGTACCCTAATTCTACTAAGCCCCCTAAACCCTGGACCTTGCGCCCTAAACTCTAAACCCTCAAGAACAGGATGAAAAGAAATTGTTTGAAGTTCGCTTCGAACTGCGTTTCGAACTTTCATTAAATGTGTGAGAGGAGGTCCAAGGCCAATTCCAAACCAATCCCCAGGCCCAGCAGCCCAGCAGCCCCAGCCCGGGTCAGCCCAGTTCAGACCAGCCGAGCCAAAAAGCAAAAGCAACAAGCACAACCCGACAAAACCCTGCAAAACCCCACAAAACTCCGCAACACCCCGGACCCAAACCTTGTACAATTTCTATAGAAGACTAAACCCTGGACCCTGCATGCAGAACCCTTGGCTACTGGAGCGGTTCTTATAACCAATTTCCAGGTCTGACAGATGACCTATAACTCTATAATATAATAAGATCTTCTAGTGTTTACATTAAGCGAGTTTCGTTCTTGTTCGTTTTCATTATTGTTTATAAAACAATGTTGACTGCTTGTGAATTGTCTTTCTAAAAACAGTTCACAAGCAGCCAACATTGTTATCATAAAGACAATTCATAAGCACAATGGAAGAAAGGAACCTACCTTTTTAGGGTTCCCTCACATGATTTCTTTATACAAGTCCTTATAGGTTCTTCAGGGTTAAGGAAAATAAACACACCCCAAGGGGCCAGTACCCAATAATCATATACTGTCCAAAATCCTAGCCTACATAACTACCATCCTAAAACCTAGTACCTAATTATTCGGTCCTTTGGACCCTTGGGGACAGTGGAAGAAGGAAGTGAAGGGAAGAGTTCGTCTCCTCGAGGTCTGAAGCACTTCTGTGAGCTCTCTGTGAAGGACTCCTTCAACGAGGTTCCGATGGGTTCGTTTAAGGGATCTATAAGGGGTTTAGGGTTTAGGGGTTTAGGGTTCAATTGGGGTTATAAGTAGGGCTAGAAGTCCCCTAATATGGTTTATAACTATAGTTATCTCACTTATAGCCCCACTTCGAGCTACCCATGAACCTCCAAGCAAGGGTTTAGGGATGAGGGTTTCGGGGAAATTAAGGTGGTTTTCAGGCTCAGGCTTTAGGGTTTACAGGGGACACAAAGGGTATGATGGTCTAGTGTCAGATTTATGCTGTATGCGATGGTATGATGGAGGAGAGCATTAGCCCTAAACCGCCCGTCAGCTGTCCGTTGACGAGATGAAAACCCTAACGGTCCAAGTACCCAACAATCATATACTCTCCCAAGTTCTAAGCTACGTAGCTACGATCCTAAACCCGAGCGCCAAATTATTGGGTCCGGTGGCCCCTCATGCTAAAGCTAAACCCGCAAACCGTGAGCAGTAAACTCCAAACTCTAACCCATTCGACCCTGAACCCCTCCTAAACCCTCAACCCTAATCCTTCTTACGGAAAACCCTTCGCTGTCGTCGCTCGGGCGAGTGCCTGCACGACACTGAGATTCGGGAGACCAATGCAGGGGCCTTAATCATTAGAATCGGGCTCTCCAGCTCCTTTCTAGAATCATCTATAGAGGGAACACCAGAAAGTTGGAACATGGAATAGGGATAATCAGTGCTGGGATCCCCGGTACTTTACCTTAAGGCCATGAGGATAATTATGTTCCAACTTTCTGGCTTCTACTGTAATCTTAAGGAGCCCGAAGGAACAATATTGGTAATTGAAACGTGCGGACGGACCGCCGCACCCAGATACTCCAAAACCCCTTAATTAAGGAATATACCTTAAATCAGATTAGGGATCCTATTGTAACTGAAGGTATATTCCTTAATTAAGGGGTTTTGGAGTCTCTGGGCACATGCATTCTGGAAAGTTCTGCGAGTTATTTGAAGACAGGTCTGGATGATGCAGGCAACCCGGCTGACCCACAGGTCAAACCTTTCTGGTACCCTAAACCCTAAGCCCTTATAAACCCTAAGTCCAAAACCCTAAGCCCAAAACCGGCATAGCTCTTGCAAGAAGCACCAAGCAGCGTTGTTTGAGGTGGGGCTGATTACGACTTGCCTGGACATCCAAGCTCCTCCTGCAAAGCAGTTTTGCTTGTTTAGGGTTTAGGGTGGGAGATAGCCGGAAGCCGGGAAATGCCTTGGGAAACGGCGTCGGCCGTCGCAAGGTAACCTGCATGCTGCAGCGCGTCAATACAGCCGTCAGGAGTTCCTGGCTGGAGCTGCCCAGAGACTCCAAAACCGCTTAATTAAGGAATATACCTTAAATTATAATAGGATCCCTGATCTGATTTAAGGTATATTCCTTAATTAAGGGGGTTTGGAGTATCTGGGTGTCAGCATTACGCTGAGGACATGGGGTTGTTGTTGGACAGCTTCTCCATAAACCGCGCTCCCGTCGATTTCGTGGTGGCGAGGGCGACTGACATGACGTTCCCGACGATCGAGATCAGACGGAAGCTCCTTTCCATGTGCGTCCTTGTTAAGATCGGGGCCTCAAAAGGTGGAATGAAGGTGGGTAGGATCAAGGATCCCTTATATAAGGACTCTCATTTGGGAATATCCCACCTACCTGCATTCCAGCTTTTGAGGCCTCCGATAAGAGGAGGTTGATATATTGGGTTTTGTTGAGGCTAGGGCCCTTAAGAGTTCCTGCTGAGCTTTCCTTCAAAGGCGTCCGGTTTGCGAGGTTTCTTCTTTCGGGCTTAGGGCTCTAAAGTTGGAGGATTCGTGTTCTTTTGGACCAAGCCTCAAACTCCAAATTTAGCGCAGCTCTGAACCCAAGACGCAAAGGTAGACCCAAACACGGAGCTGTGAATCCCTATTCAACCCGTAGCTAGGGAAAGCGGACCAGAAAAAGCTTTGGGAACCTTTGATAAACTCCTTCATAGAACCCCATACGTCAAACCATAAAACTTCCCTAGACCCTTCTACCCCACACCCTCAGCCCTTCACGGAACCCTTATAGAGCCACTCTAGAACTCGCACCAGCGCCCTCAAGATCCCCCAAATTCGCTCTAAAAAAGCACCGATTTTGGGTTAATAGTGGGTGTTTGGGGTGTAGTAGAGGGTAGTTGGGGCGGGGTCTAGGTAAACCTTTAACCCATAACCCCCTAAACCCTAAAGCCTACACCTTGAGCCCCTACACCCCTAAACCCATAAATCCGAGTCTAAAGGTACCAGCAAAATGCAAGTACAAGAACAGAAGTCCGATGTTAAAGATATCACCCCCTCGCAGGTTCATGTGCTGCAGCTCTTTGAAGCCTCCAGCCGTCTAAACGTGGAGGGCACGCAGGCTGCCGGGGAGTGAGCATTTAAGCAAGGTTTACTATGAGGGTTCCGCAAGGGTTCCTGTCAGTGTTACTGTAAGCGTTCCTATAAGGGTTTAGGGGCCTTGGGTGCAGGGTTCAGGGCTTTGGGTTAAGAGTTCGGGTTTCGGGCTAACAGCGGGTTTGAGCTAGCCTAGACCCCCCAACTACCCTCTAATACACCCCAAACACCCATTATCAAGGGCCATAGGGGCTCCGTGAAAGGGCCCTTAGGGGGTTAAGGGCCAGGACTCCTCAACTCAACCGAAAACCTGAAACCCTTAAACCCCCCAAACCCCTAAACTCCTAAACTGCAGGGTTTATTGGTTAGGGTTTACAAGGGTTTAGGGAGGCTTCATGGTGTCTGGTTCGGGGCAGCCGGGAGTTCTGGGGCGGCGAGGAGAGGGGCGGGGAAGCGAACCGGTTCTTCCAACAATCTGTGCCACCTAGGCCTCTTTTAGTATAATATTCCGCAAAACCCTGTTCGAATAGCAAAGGCCCCAAGATCAAAGAACCCTGCCATAGATCCCTGATAGACCTCTTAAAGGAACCCTTCAAAAGGGAAGACGCCGAAATAACATCAAGAAAGAGGCTGGGAGACTTCGTGTTGCATCGCAGGCTGAACCCTAAACCCAAAGGGTCCCAAGTATGGGGATACTTTCCCAAACCAGAATGGTAGGGTTTAGGGTTTAGGGTTTCAGTCCTACTATAGAAACCCTACGTTCTACTATATAGGCTACGTATTAGGACCCTTTGGGCAATCCCCAAACCCTAAGCCCGAAGGAGTGTGTCTGAGTTACGAGCTCTCCACTCCCATGCTTCGGATGGGTGCTGCTCATGTCCCGTGTGGGAGGTTTAGGGTTCTACAAGGGTACTACAAGGTTCTTAAAGGAATCCTAAAATCCCAAACCCCCCAAAACCTTAAAGCCCTAAACCCTAAAACCCTAAAACCCGAAAGCTCTAAAATCCTTAAAGCCCTAAACCCTGAAGCCCTAAACCCTTTGAACCCTAAACCCTAAACCCCTGAACCCCTGAACCCTAACCCCAAATCTCAGGCCTCATAAGACCCCAAAGCCCCAACAACTGCGCACGTGGGGTTTTCGAGGCCGTGAGAGCCATGGCTCTGGACTTCATCATCTCCAACTTTCACACGGTTTGTAACGGCCTTGGCATAAGTAGGGTTTAGGGTTCTTTTTTAGGGTAATATAGGGTTTATAAATAGGGTTCCTTAGAGGGATCTATAAGGGGTCTATAATGGAGGATCATGGGACTTTGTAAGTAAGGTTATAAGAAGTCCCATAGTTCGTAAGCCCCAAACTTTAAACGCGAATCGCCAAACCCTCCGCCAATTCAGAGCTCAGAGCGTTTGGGTTGTGGTTAGGATATGTTAGGACAGGTTCGACGGTGCATTGAGTTCGCTTAGGTCGGGCTCGGTTAGGTTGAGTTAGGTTTGGTTGGGTTGGGGCAGGTTCTGGTGGGAATGAGGTAGGTTGGGCGAGGTTGGGTTTGGTTAGGGTGGGTTATAGAAACCTCGTTTGGACCGTGTCACTCCGAGTCACTCCCTTGTCTTATCCGTAGAGTATCCTTACATACCCTTGTAGAAACCTTGTAATAAGCTATTGTAATCTTATAGACGCCTTAGGGCAACCGTATAGCGCCCTTATCGTAACCGTGTAGTAGGGAAAGGGAACCTTATGGTGCCTTTATAAAGCGCGCTTACCCCGTAAACCCCAAAAGCCCCAGACCCCTAAACCCTAAGCTCTAAACCCTGGGTGACTGAGAGTAGTGTGATCTATATGTCCTGCCGTAAGTCCGGACCAGGCACATGCCCATCAATGGCGGGCACTAGACCTGCAGTCATGCGGAGTAAGGGCCATTGCCTTTAAACCAAGCACCTAAACCGTACACTCTAAAACCCTAATCCATACACACTAAACCTTACATTCTAAATCCTAAACCCTAGACTCTAAAATCCCAAACCTCTGAGCCTTAAGCCCCAAACCCCGAACCCTCCCCTAGGGGTCCTTTTAAAGGAACCCCTTAAGGTTCCTTTAAAAGGAACCCCTTAAGGTTCCTTTAAAGGAACCCCTAAGGTTCCTCTAAAGGAGCCCCTTAGGGTTCCTTTAAAGGAACCCCTAAGGTTCCTCTAAAGGAGCCCCCTAGGGCTCCTTTAAAGGAGCCCCTTAGGCTTCCTTTAAAGGAAGCCCCGAAAGACCCCCCGAGAGCTCGGAAGCTGCGAGGTCAGCAGCCGGCCTTGGAGCAGCTCGACAAGTCCCTGCTCATCGACATCCTCCGAGGCCTCAAGGGCTTAGGGTTCCCTTTAAGGGGAAATTGAGGGGTTCCCTTTGAGGGAAATCTAGGGGATTCCCTGAACCCTAGGGTTCCCTTTAAGGGGAAACCCCGAAGGGCTTCCCTCTAAGGGAACCTTAGGGGTTCCCTTTAAAGGGGAACCCTAGGGATTCCCTTTAAGGGAACCCTAGCGCCTTTCAAGGAACCGAAAGGGAAATCTAGTAGGGGTTCCCGTAAAGGATCCTCCGTGGCCTCAGCGCTTTAGGCCTGGGGTTTTAGGGCTCCCTGAAGGGAACCCTAGGAGTTCCTTTTAAGGGGAATCTCGGGTTTAGGGGTTCCTTCAAAGGAATTCGAGGCACTCCTTCAAAGGAACCCTGAGGGGTTAGGGGCTCCTTTAAGGAACTTTATTGTTCCTTTAAGGGATCTATGTTGGATCTGTAGGGTTAGCGGTTTAGGGTTTTGGGTTGGGGTTTTGTGTTCAGCGGTTTAGGTAGGGTTTTAGGGTTTAGAGGTTTAGAGTTTCCGACAGAAATTGCGAGCAAATTAATCAGACTAAGAATACGACACTGGCTTCAGCTCGATGCATACATGTACACATATACGTATATGTACTATGCTCGGTTTACTTCACCACATCAGACGTGGGTACAACGAGGTATACGAATACGAAGAAACATACACATGTGTATATATATATTTATACACGCACACCTGCACCATACGCAGCATGGTATACATCCACATTTACATACATACCTACCCACCCACCCACCCGCCTACCTTCCTACCTACGTACGTAGCTATTATCTTCATTGTGGTGTTTTCGACTTTTCTACCTGGCCTGGTCTATCTGACAATTTACATACACGTGCACCTTCGAAAAAGAAAGCTGTTTAATGGTGGCCGGTACGTGTTAAATGTCGTGAATAATGAAGACTAAAGCCAAACGAAGATCCAAATCAAGCAACATCCAACCACTAGCTTTGGCAGAACCGTTTTGGCTAGATCAATGCTAGCAGAGGAGTGGCGGAACGGCTGCAGAACACCTTGCAGCCGCCCGCAGCATGCCCAGATCAGGGCGATGTAAAAGTTGATATTTTGGATTGGTTTGCTTTGGGTGGAGTTTGGTCAAGTTTCGGCTGTATCAGGGTTTCAGGGTTGCATAAGGTTTGAGTTTAGGATTCCATAACGGTTCTGTCAGAGTTGAGGCAAGAATCCAGAAAGGCTTAAAAGGGTTTGCAGAACTCGAAATTTTGGCCTGGGTGCGGGAAGTCGGACATCGCGCTTTAGGGCTTTAGGGTAGCGCTGCTTGTTTCTTTGACAACGGTTCAGGGTGGCAGAGTTTAAAGGGTGTAGTGCTTAGGGTTTAGGGGTTTAGGGTTTAGGGGTGTAGCTCAGGCTCTATGCTCTAAGGGCTGAGGGTGAAATTGCAGGCAGGGCTTCTGGTATAGACTTTGCATTCATCGCAGTGACCTCCTTGTACACGTTGAACTGATATCAGGATCCAAACGGTAGTACCTCCAACAAAGGGTGTTTTGGAATCAGGGGTTTGCAAACTTGCTTTGGCTTTGACTCCGAGCGTTAATCTCTAAACCCTAACCCCTAAACCCTATAAAGCCCTAGCTTTTGTGTGGGGTTCGGGTGTTTTTGAGCGATCAGCTGGAGACTTCTCAAGCTAGAGTCTCGGATTGGATGCAGGGCTTTCGGAGATGTGAAGTAGGGTCTAAGCGGCGTTAGACTTAAGGGCTGCTTTCGGTTCACCTTCGTTCAAGATCTTTCAAAGCTTCGTTCGCCCGCCTTCGTTCAGACCTTCGTCGTTCGCCTTCGTTCATGGCAGTTGGAAGCCAGAAGCTCCTCACCGTAACATTGTGTCCAAATCCACCTGAGATCTGCTGGGTGGAAGCGGATGATGATCCAAGCATCGCAGACTGCGGCTCCGAAAGTGAACTCCAGCTGCTACAGAGGATCTTTTCGCTGCAACAGCTTCTGCGGGCCAGGCGCAAGAAGCGGAAAAAGCACATTGCGATCTGCTAAATTATCATGCGAGGGCATGTTTTGGCCGTGCCGCGTTCCTAAGGATCCTGACAAGAAGGGAGCCGGCAGGACACCCTGGACTCAGGCCAGTAAGAATTGGATAAGGCATAGTTGATTATTTCAATTGACCTCCTTCCCCACCTTCTCCCTCCTCCCTGCCCTCGCCCTCCTTCCTGCCACATCATCCAATCTGCCCCTCCCACCCACCTCCCTAATCTGCCCTGTGCCTTCCCCAACACCCCTGCTCCCTGCCTCTTCCCCCGCAGCCTTGCCCCCTCGCTCCCCTCCTTTTCGCCCTGCCGCTCCCACGCCCCCCAGCACCCTTCATATCACGTTCTTTATGACATTATCACTCACATTCTTATCACCTTTATCACCCCTTTATCACTTTTAGCAGTGCAAAGCCCTACCAATCATGCAAGCACGGCCTGGTAGAGGACAAAACCAAAGCGAAGATGCTCCTGTCCGGTTGTCTAGGGACATGAAGATAGATATACAATGTATTCTCATAACAAAAGATAGCTGTAAGGGTGAGACGAAGGCAATATCCTGATAAGAATACAGTATAAAGGTGGTAGAGGTGCGAAGAAGGTGATAAAAAGAAGGTGATAAACAAGGTGACAAAGGTAATAAAAATGTGATAAGCAAGGTGATAAAGGTGATAAAAGGAGATAAGAAAGGTGATACAGGTGATAAAAAGGTGATAAGAAAGGTGATAAAAAATGTGATAAGAAAGGTGATAAAGCTGATAAAAAGGTGATAAGCAAGGGGATAAAAGGTGATAAGAAAGGTGATAAAGGTGATAAAAAGGTGATAAGAAAGGTGATAAAGTTGCTGTGCGCACTACACATTGGTAGCTGAGCGAATCTCGACCGAAGCCATCCCATCTCCTCTCTCGTCATCCTCCGCCCGAATCTCCTGCTTCCGCGACCATGGGCAAGAGCCGCAATCCGGAGGTCGTCAAGCGAACCCTTCGTATCCAGCGGGCTATGTTTCGGAAGAAAACCGCCACCCTCGCGGATATCTTCAACAGGAGACGCCCAAAGTGCAAGAAGGCCAAAGCCACGGTACGGAAGCTCGAGGCGGAAGTTAAAGAGCTGGGAGGGGAGCTGTCGGATGAAGTTTCGTCGTACAACGCGCTCCTCGGCGAAACTTCGACAGTTCCAGCTCTCGGGAAGAATGAAAGCCAAACCGGGGGCCAGGAACCACCAGCGGAGTTCGCGGAGGGGCCTTCTACATAAGAAGGTACCCCGATGCGGGAAGAGTAGTTATCCTCTCATCGCTCCAGGGGACCCGGCCCGAAACCACTGCGGCAAGCCAAACGCCGACGGTGTTTTTTACCCTGAGGAGGGAGAGAGGGGCGAAGGGAGAGGGGGGCAGGGAGAGGGTTTTCCAGCGTCCGGGCGGACTCCAGAAAGAAAGGAAGGTCGCGTCTTTCCCAAAGGGCATCCCCAGCGGTGTGATGCATGCGAGGTTCTCCGTTGTGGGATTTCCCGAACGGGAAATAAACACAACTTCGTTCCCGGCGCCTTCAGGAGTGATGCTTCATGCTCGCGCCCAAAATTGTGAGTGATGGGATATGTTTCGTGCTTCCAGGCCTTCTACAAGCACGGACGGCTTCCTTAAAGGGTTCTACAAGGGATCTAGCGTCAACATCGCCCAGAGCAACCCTCGACCCCAAATCCTAAATCCGAAATCCTTAAAGACCAAACATCTTAAAGCCCTAAATGCCAAATCTCTGAAGCCCTAAACCCCAAACCCTAGAACCTAAATCCCTAGACCCTCAACCCCCAAAACCCTACCCCCGAAAGGCACACCAGGTCGGCTGAGCTGCCCCGACCTTTGGGTTGGCAGCGGCGGAAGCTCCTTTTTCAGTCGGGCACCCAGAAAATCCCAAACCCCTTTAGTAAGAAATATGCCTTTTATGAACCCGGCTAAATAGCTAAATAGCTTGGTAGCTGAGCAGGTAACCTTTAAGGGGCTTTGTAGAGGGGTTTAGGGTAAATAGGGACCCCAAAAAGCACATAAGCATAAGCATTTTATAAGGATATCCCTACCTTATTGGGCGTCATTATACGGGGGTTATATGGGATAATTTTTGCTTAGTTGGAGCCCTAGTAAATTAGTTCAGGGGTGTAGGATTTAGGAGTCTAGGGGTTCAGGACTATGAGCGTGTCCAGCACGTAGAAGTGGGTGCTGCTATAGAAGCAGGAATAAGTATTACTTGGAAGTTCATGGCACCTGGACCTGGAGTTATGAATAAGATAACTATATCTAAAAGTATTAATTATAGCCCCAGTTAGGGTACTTAGACCTGTACTTACTAAGTCCCGTGAACCGTCAAGCAATCGCATACCCCATACGCCAGAACCCCATTCAAATCTTCGCTTAGGGCTTACAAAGTATGAGATTATTTGGGTTTAGGGTTTAGAGGGTGTTTAAGGTTTAGGGCTTATCAGGTGTAGGTTATTTGGTTATGAGAGCGTAGGGTTTTGTGGAGTTTAAGGTTTGGTTTTTGTAGCTGGTTTCACCGAGATCTGCGAGGATTAGGGGTTGCCAGCAGATCAACTCCAAAACCCCTGCAGATCCCTTCTAGGTCCCTTTATAGCGAACCCCAGAAAGTTGGAACATGGGTTTAGGATGATTCGTGCCGGGATCCCTTATACTCAACCTTAAAGGCCTGAGGATCATAATGTTCCAACTTATGGCTTCTACTGTAAGCCGTAAGCCCAAATAAACCCTAAATCCTAAACCCCCCCTAAACCCTAAACCCCTGAACCCTAAAACCCTAAACCCCTACTGAAGAAGAGCCGAAAAAACACCGAAAGGCTTGGCGGCCGAGCGTGCAGTCCCGGGCCGAAACGGGCCATCTCTCGGCTCTCCAAGCCCAGCGGTCGGATTTCGCGTGCGTGTTTAGGGTTGTAGGGGTGTAGGGTTTAGGGGTGTAAGCTTCGGAGTTTAGGGTTTAGGGGTTTAGGGTTCAGAGTTTAGGGTTTAGGGGTTCAGGGTTTAGCAGTCAGGGTGTGTAGATGTTCTCAGATATAGCATTGTTCGACAACTGATGACACATGTTTACCTAATCCCTCGGGTCCCTCGCAGATTCAAATCATCCACGCTAAACCCTAAGCCCTACACACCTTACAGAGCTGGGCTCGACACGAGCGCGCAGGAATGCACTTTCCCAGCGACTACCAAATCCCTGAAATAAGGGGGTTACCCTAAGGGTCCAAGTGCCCAATATCATATTATCAATACTTTCAAGAGTAGTGGCTTACGTAACTACTATCCCAAACCCCAGTTCTTGATTATCGGGCCCTTTGGACTCTTAGGCTTATACTCGCAAACAAATCACGAGGCCCCCATAGAAGTGAAGGACATTCCCTTTAATTCCCTTTTCGCCCTAGTATTATAAAACCCTGCACAAGCGACCCTAAAGCCCTAACCCCCCAAGCCATGAACCCCTAAACCCCGGACCCCCAAACTCCTAAACTCTTAAACCTGAATATGTTTGGATAGAGATATACATATATACATGTGTTTATATATATATATGGAAACATACTGCACTTTACCAGGAAGGAAGCAAACCTTAACATAGTACCTTCTTTCGGGATTCTTGGGAGTCTCTGGGTTCGGGGACTCCTTCGAAGGAGAGTCCCGGAACTCGTCTCAGATGTCCGGCGCCGGAGGGAAGGATTTGGTGGGGGATTCTATGAAAGCTACTAAGCACCATGAGGGATTGAGGGTTTAGGTTTAGGGCAAGGCTTGTTATATAAAGGCTCTTTTCAAGGGGGCATGTATAGGGGATACTACAAGGGTTTAGGGCTTCAGAGGCTAGACACGTTTTCGGTTTTAGAGTCTTTCTTGAGATTGGAGCTTGCATGAGGTGCAGTGGTATCCGCTTAAAGTCCTTATATAGTTGGCAAATGTACAAGCCCTATGCCACTACGAAGGCCCCTGAATTAGGTGCTATACGGCGTCGCAGGTTAAAGGAAATGGGTGGTGCTACTGTTGATGATATAAATCCTGCATTACCTTAAGGACCCTAAAAAGGGAGTTATGGTATATTCCTTATTATGGGTAATGCAGGTTTTATATCATCCACCGTAGTGTCTTTCGGGTGGATGCCAAAGCCAATGAGCTGTGAGTCGCTACCCTACACCCTTCTAGCGGGTTTAGGGTTTAGGGTTTAGGGGACTTAGAACCCTACTTATAACTACCCATGAACCTCCAGGGTTTAGGGTTTAGGGCTACGGTGCGGTAAGTGTCGTAAGACGTTTCGATCAAACCTCCTCGCCTTTGTGGATGTCTTAAACCGCTCCGTAAACCCCAACCCATAAACCGAAATCCCCAAAACCCCCACCCTAAACCGAAATCAATAAACCCTAAACCCTGAAACCCTTCAAACCTAAACCCCAAAGAAACCCAAGCCTCGAAACCTCACTGACTCTAGTCGTTTTCTCCTGCCACATAAGCAGCAGGTGCAAGAAGTAAAGTAAAAGAACATAACTCATCACTGATGCCTTGTTTGGGCATCGTGCAAGCCCTGAAGCTTGCTGAACACCTCTGGAGCAGGACGTATAACGCTGTTGACGATTGACTTAATCTGAATAACTAGAATGGGCTGTAAGGGACCTTAAATGGATCCGAAAATGCGTCCATTATCTTTAAATATTTTACGGGGACCAACGACTAGCATAATGAAGTATGCAGGTTAAGCGCCTCCGTGCCCAAGCACTGAGATCGTCCTATGTCAATGCAGCCGTCGTGCCTGCCGCCTCGTTCAGAGCCCGCTGCTTCACACATCTAGTGGGGCGCGCCGAATGCAGGTGGGGTGTAGGGGATGACCTACTGCATGTAGCTAGAGTAGGCCCTTATTCCCTTTTTTGGGGTTCAGGTTCCCCTAAGCCAAAAAGGGCGCCCTTTTTATTCCTAGGCTACTCTTGCGTCTGGCAACTGAAGCGCAAATCGGTTTCGGATTCCGGATCCATTGGGCCTTTTCGAGGTTTGTCGTGTCGCGGGGTTCTGAGAACCTAAACCCTAAGCCGTCTCTAGGCCCCCCAACTGCCCTCAAATAAACCCAAAAAAACCCACTATTAAAGACCATAATGGCTCCATTAAAGGGCCATGGGGGGCTCGTGGTTCTTGTCAAGTGGATAAAGCTTTCCTAAAACCCAAAATGTAGCCTGCAAGCTTTCGGGCAGTTCCTGCCGGCAGCGAGGCGGCAACATGTAGGGATGGTACTTGTGTGTGCCACGGAAAAATCCAAAAAGCTCATCAAAAGTCAAGATCCCACGAAACTGCAAACCCAAAACCCTATACCCTACTTGGAGGATCATGGGACTTAGTAACCAGGGCTATAAATAAGGTAACTATACTTATAATTCCCTTACTTACTAGGTCTCATGATCCTGCAAGTATGATCTCGACTCGCTAAACCCTAAGCCCTAAACCGTCCGACAACCCCCGAAAATCTCAAAATGTGAACCTTCACACGCTCAGCCTTACACCCGAAGTCCGAGCCTACGTGGTTTGGGGTCACGGTTTAGGGTTTATATAAGGGTTTGGGGTTTAGGGTTTCTGGGGCTTAGGGGGTTAGAATTAGGATTTTAGGATTTGGGATTTAGAGTCCAATACTGAGGATCCATCTCAATCTTCAATTTTTTATCCCGTAAACGTATTGGAACAAGAATAGAAATTTCCAAGATTAGCCGCAGGAGGAGAAGACCACATATCTCAACCCTGCAACTAACAACCGTTCATGCACTACAACTCATTTTTCTAATATTAAAAATCTATTATTTTTATAGATCTTAGATTTGGGATTCTTGAGAATTGAAAGGATGCAATATCTCAGAATTTTGACCTTCAAGATTCTTCGACATCACATATATATATATATATATATATATATTATAGTTAACAGTACTCGAGCCCCACGCACTTGCTTGATGTAGCTAAGAGTACTCTACTAGAGGTAGATGAAGAGCAGCTTGACGCACACGAACGTATTTGGCTCAAGATACAAAACAAGCGTGATCACTACCGTGTCTTGAAATCATTGATTGCTTTGCAATTAACTGGTTAACAGCCTCAGCTTTAGCTTGGTGTAGGTAGTGTAGGATCCTACCGAAGCCATAGCACTTTCCGTGTCGCTCCCTTAGGGTAGAGCTTGTAATCGGTTCGCCGTAGGTCTAGCAAAGACCTGCCCACTTCCATATTACTTTCCATATCCTGCACTGTCAATCTCCTGGGGTTAGAGCCAGAACCCTACAGTTGAGATCCCAACTAGAGCGTACATCGCAGCCTGGTCTTGCACATTATCTGTGAGGTCCAAATCTGCTGCGTGCTTCGCCTGCTTGCTCAGGCATCCGCGTGGTAACCTTCTTCGGGTTTCCTAAAGCCCCGCCTTAGCACCTCTCCCGTAGTCCCGTTCACGGACAAAGGAGGCCAGGCCTTGTGGTGCGACAGGCGATCCAGTAGAGCTCAGAACAGAACCGCAACGAGTCAGGAGTGAGATTGCATCCCAGCAACCCTCCTGTAAGAGTTCAGCTGAGATTGGAGGTTGATTGAGATTTCTGGTTTGGGTTAGCGTGGGTGTTTCCCGTGCTCGGCCTTTGAACCGCTTCCTCAGTCCCTCATCCCAGCTGTAGACTGCTTCGGCAGCACAGCACAACAGCCAAAGGCAAACACAGAATCAATTCCAAATCCCTTCGGCTCTCAGTCTGCCAGCCAGGGGGTTTTCCTAGTTGACAGTTGTTCATCTGGTTTGTCAGTGGGTAATCAAGGAGGTTATCCGGATCGAGCTTTCAGAGGCAAGGCATTGAGGCGTGCTTACGCAGCCAACCGGGGATAATTGGGTAAGGCCTCGAAACGAGCCTTACGGCAGGGTCGACGAGCATCCACCGGGTTTTGGGGTAGGTGTTCATCGGCCGTCAATTTTCCTTTGAAGTCGTCACTGCATGCCAGCTGCTCCAGCCGATACTCCAGAAGCTAGATTTGCGTTGCAAGCCGCTCTCCTTCTCCACGAGACAAAGAGAGGTGGCGGCGGGTCAAGCGGACGTGCCAGACGGTCGCTTCACATCAAAATCGTCTCTGGATTTGCAGTGGAGCTGAGGTCACTTGCTGTCCTGTCTGAGCCAGACCGGCATAATCTTCAAGTGGCCGAAATACATTGCGTGGCTGGAACACAACACGCCTGATCGTGGGGCGGGTCTCCCTGTTTTCTTGAATTCACCTGGCCCTACGCTCTTCCCGCGGGTTCATTCTGTTCCTCCAGCGGTACCTGCTAGCTCTCCTTCTGTTTCCACTCCGCCTTCGCCTTCGATTCGTGCCTTGGGTACTGATTCGGAAAGGGTTGCGGGATCTTCAGGGCTAGAGGCTTCCGGGTCGCTAAGTGTTCTTCCGAGTGGGAGAAAGTTGCCGCCCCAGCCTCCTGTTCCAAAAGCTAAAACAGGAATCCCGCCATCTACTGCACCAAACGTTGGACCATATCTAACGCTCGGACAGCGAGCAGCGGTTATCTCACCTAACAATCCGTTGCTTCGCGTGCGGTCGAGATCTCCACCACGGTCCTCTTCGATCCCATCTGGATCGGCGAGCAGCGGGGTTGGACCCGAGAGGGAGCGCGAGGCGGCCGAACATCTTGAGAATCCGCTTGAAATCGCCGCGGTTCCAGCCGAGGAGGCTGCCGAGGAGATTCTTGAATCAGCCGAGGAGGCTGCGGAGGAGACTCTTGATTCAGGTGCGGCTGCAAGCAGCGGGGTTGGACCCGAGCGCGCGACACCAGGCAGCGGGGCTGGACCCGAGAGGGAGTTGAGGTTCCGACCTGTGGCGCGTCAGGTGACTTCGCTTAAGGTTGCGGAGGGATTGCTTCCGCCGGGTACTTCTGTGCTGCTGTCATTGGACATTCATTTGGTCGCTGACCGCGACGAGGCGGGGACATCTGCGTGCCTTGAGAGAATCTTGCGAGAGCACTCGGATTTGGCTGTGATTTTCTGCTCGTACGCGGTGAAGCAAAAGACCATTGATAAGGCGGTCCAGTGTATCCACCGTATTTGTGATCGGACGATTGTGCGGCGCCCTTTGACCTTTCCCATTTTCTTCACGACATCCAAGACTGCGCCGGGCACAGGCAAAGGAGCACAATTGTCTAAGTTGGCGAATATCTTTAGCCGGTCGCGCCCCGCTCCACTGACTTCTTTGTATCACGTGGACGATCAAGATCCGATTTGCAAGAACGTGACATCCTACGGCCATCACGGTGTGACTTGGGCGGAGGAGGACCCGCGTTCTTTGGATCAGATCGTGTGGGAGCTCTGCTGGCTTTAGTCGCCGACTGACAAAACAGAAAGGCAGAGGAAGACTGCAAACGCAGCTCCTCAGGGTTGGGTTCGAGTTGAGTCGTATTGTGAGGTTGAAGTGAAGTATTTTTACAGCTTTAGCCTCGGACAACACGTCAACTCCAAGTCAAGCCCTTGTGTCAACCATGCCATTAGCTTCACAACTGGGATTCGAAGAATCCTCACTGGAAATTTCATCGTCAAGCACACCCCCTAGGGCTTCGGCACTTAGCGTGCGCCCAGAGGCAGCTAGGCAGTCGGATTCATCAAGTTCGGGGCCAATTCGGAGGAACCGGGCTAGATCATTGTCGTATGGACCCGCATCGAGGTCTTCATCCCTGCAACCGGCACCAACCTTTGCAGCGAATGTTGGCCCTGCCAGTAGTCAAAGCCCAACCGGCCCGAACACGAGCCATCAGGAGTTGCACTTGCACCAACATGCCCATAGGCAGCAGGTCCTTCAGGTTGGGGTTGACCCGGTAACCCATGCAAACATGCAATCCGAAGCAACAACTGCCGTTATGAACGCGAGAGCTGAGACGGCAGCCGTGTTCGGTGAAGCTGAAGCAGTGATTATGTCTCTAAGATCAGAGAACCAACAGCTAGGTGCCCAGGCCGCCGCGATTCAAGGTGAGTCGTATGCCGCCATACAGGCGCTAAGGTCCGAAAACCAGCAGTTGGGTTCACGCGCTTCGGTGATTCAGGGTGAAGCTGAAACGGTGATCGGAAACCTCCGAACTGAGAACCAACAGCTAGGAGAGATGAATCGCGAGCTCAACCAGAGACTCGAAAAGCAAGCTAAGATGATCCTTGAGCAGCAAGAGTTATCTAAGGCTATGCATCAACAGCTAATCGCACTTCAGTCGCATGTGCAAGCTGCCGAACCTAAGAACCCAAGCATCCCTCCATCGGCCATCCCCGCGAGCTCTACCCAAAATGGCGCGGATCAGGCTGCGTCTGCATTCAACGCATTGCAGGCACTCGCGGGTGAAGTTGGGGGAACAATGCGAAGGATTGAACAGGCAATTGAGGTAGCCCTTAGTCCCAAAGCCAAAGCAAAGAAGCAGAAAGCTAAAGCCGAGGCTACAGCTAGGGCCATTGCACCATCAGTTGCGTCTCCAATTCCCGCTAAGGCTTCCGGTTCTAGTGGTTCGGTTGCCCCGGGTCCGGTTGAGTTTGGATTGCCACCGTACCAATGCAGCCGTAAGAGCATCTTCACGGGTAGATTGCATTCCGCAACACCCGCTTCTCCACCTCCTCCACCACAGAAGCTAAAGCCCCAAGTCTTCGACATAGCAGATGAAGATGACTTTGATGAGCATGGCGAAGATGAGGGTGATGAGGACGGAGAAGATTTCGAGGATGATCCAATCGTCCCCGTTGCGGCTCACGAGCCTGAAGATGACAGAGATTACGAGTCTAGCATTTATAAGTACAAAGACCTGAAAGACATCAAGCTTCCCCAAATTCCGGGTTCTAGCGTTGAGTTCAGGGCTTACCGCAATTCGGTGCTAACACAGATTGCGTCAATCGATTGCAGCGGCAAAGCCGTCCTGTTGAAGTGGCTTCAGAAGAGCCTTGATCCATCAGGGAGCATTGCATTGACACGGTCGCTTCAGCAGGATTGCGAGGGTTTGCCTAGACTTGATGGGTGGATCTCCGCATGTATCAGTGATGCGAAACACCTAAAAGGTGAATGGGGATTGCAAGCGCAGTCGTACTTGGAAAGGTGTCATGCGTCTGGAACGATGCCATCGGGTCGTGCACTCTTGTCCATTCTTAGCAGAAGATACCGGATAGATAAAGTGCGCGGGCCATTGGTGACACTACAATCCTTGTTCGATTTAGAACCTGACTCATTTTCCTACCAATCGCTTGTAGCCTTCAAACAACGCGTCGAGTACGTGTTGAATGGCTTACCGGAGCGGCAATGGCCAGATGCCGAAACAATGTTTTCCTGGATCTACTCACGGCTAAAGGGATGCAGGATGCTTTCACGCACAATTGATCGGGTCAAAGATGCCAAGCCGGGTTCCAAGCGTAGGACATTTGAGTACATTTGGAACGGGCTCGAAGAGGTTCTTGCAGAAGTGCACGAGGATCGTAACGAGCAAGCGCTCAAGGATTCGCTCAAAGAGGATTCCAAACAGAAGCCGAAACCAGATGCAAATGCGAAAGCAGCCGCGGCCAAGGCTACGCCCGCCGCTCCTGCTGCAAAGGCAAATGCAAAGGCTAAGGCCAAAGGCCAAGGCAATGACAAGCCCCCGAAGGCCCCGAGCAAAGCAACTCCAGGAGTCACCGACGCCAATCGTGGTGCCGGTGAGGGTGCCAACAGGGACAAAGGCAAAGGTAAAGGGAAAGGCGGGGGTAAGGATGGCAAGGCCAAACCTCAGAAACCTCCAGCTGCAAAGGATTCGTCAGCAGAACAGTCCGGCCAAAGGCCAGCGTGCTTCTTCTACCCAAAGGGAACATGCACTAGGGGAAAGGACTGCCCTTTTGAGCATGTAGATGCACCAAAGAAAGCTGCTCCATCAAAGGCCGCCCCAAAGGTGCCTGCCGGAGTCGCCATGTTAGCAGCCGCGTCGACGGGCGCGAGTGCATGCAACATCCCTTCATCATTTGTTCGCGGTTTCAAAGCCACATGTCGCTTGATCACCGCTCCCTTTCGTGTGTTTGCCCGCTTCGCGGCAGCACTCTCTTTTGCATTGCCCGCAACGCATCATTCGCATGATCGCATTGCCGCGACAGTCAGTAGACCTAACTGTTCAGGGGGGTCGTACTTCCTTGATTGGGTTGCTGATTCTGGGGCAGGGAGAAGCCTGCTAAGCCAATCCGCGCTTGCAGATCAGGGCATTTTGACTGATATGTTCAGCGATCACATCCGGTCAACCAAGCCGTTGCAGTTTGAAACCGGGAATGGTGTGACGAGCAGTGGCACCTTCCTTACTACAACGAGCGATGCCTTTGGATCAGTAGAATCCTATGTTCTGCAAAGCTGCCCGGTAGTGCGGTCTTTAGGCCAACTAGTAGAGTTGCAGCGAAAACCTTTCGTTTGGCTTCCTGGTAGCATGCCGTTCTTCGGTAGTGACGAAGATTGCATCCAGATCACTTGGGATTCGGATCGTGTCATTTATGCCCATAAGGTTGATGACTATGTTCCGGTATTTCGTGAGCAGATCAGGTTTGGTGGTGATGGTTTGCACAGAGCCTTAGCCGCTGGTGAGTCTGCTCCGGCAGCCCCAGCAGAGGTTCCTGCGCCCGCTGTCCCAGCAGAGGACCCTCCTCTCCCAGCTCCCGCAGCACCCCCTCCACCTGATCCAGGGGAAGGTTCCGGTGCCGACGATGAGGGTGATGAGGATGCACCAACCAAGGCTCAGCGGCTAATCACTGAAGCCCAGAGTCTACAGCATCGCTTAACGCATATGCCAAAGAACCCCTACTGTGATGTCTGCAGTCGGAGTCGAATGCTAAAGAAGCGAACGGCGAGGACGCGCTATGCAAAGTGTGATGATGAGTTAGATCCGGTTGAAGAGTTCGGTCAACGGATAGCGGCTGATTTCATCATAGTGCACAAAGACGCTAAAAGCACTGAAACCGTCGTCCTGACTGTGAGGGATGAGGCTACAGGGTACATAAGAGCATTCCCGCTAGTGTCCAGGCACGAAGACGGGGTGGTACGATCATTGTTATCCTTTCTCGGTAGGCGCGCTTCTGGACCTTGTGTATTGTTCAAGAGCGACAATGCGCGAGAGCTCCTCGCCGCATGTGCGACGTTGGGGTTTACTTCAGAACCAAGCCTTGAGCGTAGATGGCCTCACAACTCAGTTCTCGAACGGGAGATCCGTACCATCGAGGAGTGTACAAGGGCTCTCCACATTGCGGCCGGTTTTCAGTTGCATTCGGGTCTTTGGGTTCACACTGTTCGCTATGCGGCACACACGATTAACCTTTTCCACCCTGCGGTCGGGATTGAGGGTTGTCGGTATGCGAACGCGATTGGATCCGAGTTTGGTGGCATGAAATTACAACTTGGTCAACTAGTCTATTACAGACTTGACCCGGCAAACCGTGAGAAGTTTCAGGCATCAGCAGCACCTGGTGTTTTCGCAGGTTGGCGGTTCGATAGCGGTCCATCATCATTCAGAGAAGTCTACTATGTCTTGGATTATGGTAAGCTAAAGAACCGTGAACCGGGGTACGAAAAGGCGATCTCCGTCCCTAGAGAGGAAATCCACGTTCCCCGCGGTAATCCCATCCTCCCGATGTTCACCGCTGCAGAAGCTGCTTTGTCTAGTTTCACGAAAGCCGAGTATGAAGCCATCGAATTTCTTGATGTGCCGTTCAGCACGGTAGCGCCGTCAACACCCGTTGCCAAGCGCCACGAGTACATTACTTTAGACAGACTTATGCGACTAGGTGCAACACCTGGTTGTAAGGCCTGCAAGTTCGATGGAACAGTACACACGCCAGTATGTAAGGCAAGATTTGATGGTTTGATTAAAGCCGAGAAGATTGCCGCGAGCAAGTTAGTCAGAGACGCTGCACCGCCTGATGTTGAGCGCCCTGATCTTTCGGCGGAGTCTGCACTCGCAGCCCCCGAGGGTGATGAGGATGCTCCAGAGCGCGCGAGCTCCTCTGCTGGCCCACGGGCTCCAGCTGGTGTTGTAGTTCAGTCTTCCGAAAGCAAAGTTCCAACAGGTGAGTTTGGTTTGAGTGCAAGGTTTCTCGCAAACGAGAGAGCGCGTAACAACACCAGAAGGGTGAAGGAACTTCCAGGGGAAAATGTTCTGATCGAGTATGGTTGTGAAGACGAGTCTGAGATAAGAAACGCTTGTGAACGTTGTAAGGTTCATTGTGTTAGTCTGTCCCAGTCAACGCTGGACTTGACTTCGCAGGATGACATGCAACAAGTTGTTTCCCAAGCAATCCCAGGTGTAGATGCTTGGTTCACCATACCATGCACACATATGTCTTCGCATCAAGCCGTACATCGTGAGTCCCAAAGTCCCAAGTACGCGCGAAAGATTGCACAAAGGCAAGCAGCATCCAAGCGAATGTTGGTTTTGGCCCTAAATGTTGCCGACCATATCATTGAGCAGGGGGGTCGGGTTTCGTTTCAGTGGAGTTCTGATTCAGGGGTGCTTGGGCAGCCTGAGTGGATCGATTTCGCTTCGAAACACGAGCTTTCCAGTGTAGCCTGTGTCAGCGGTAACAAAGCCACCACCATTGCTTCAAACTCCAAGCGAGTACTGGACTTCGCAAAGGTGACAACAAAGGATTCGTCAGGGATCAATGCAACCGACATCAAGGCGTATGAGTTTGCAGATCTAGTGATACAATCCTTGTTTCCCCAGAGGTACTTCAAAAGTGTCCCCAATCTTGGTAAAGCTAGTGCGCTTATCACCAAGAATCTCTCTCGCCGAGAGTGGCAACCTGAGCCGAAGGCGCTTGAAGCCATCGCTCAAGAGGCAGAGGGATTGCGCCGAAACGGCACATGGGATGACACAACAGCCATGCCTTTGCATGAGTTGAGAAGTCAGGCCAGGTCTCAGGGACGCAAGCTTCGCGTCGCAGAGCTGATGACCTTGTGCGGGGTAAAGCATGCCGAACTTGCACCTGAATTTCAAAAGTTCAAAGGGAGAATTGTTTATAGAGGGGATAGGGTTTTGGATGAGTTCAACAATCTGGTTTTCTTCGAAGAGACCAGTACGACTCCAACGGGGTTAATAGCCTTGAACGCCTCCCTCTTCTGGGGTTGCTTACCAGAGCACTCTGTGTCATGCTCTGACGCAATCCAAGCATACCTCCAATCAGAGCTTAAAGAAGAGACATACGTAATCTTGCCAAGGGAGTTATGGCTCCCCGGCTGGGAGAAGCGTTTTGGAGCGCAAGCGAGAATAGTCGTTCGACTCCGCAAGAGCTTGTACGGCCACCCACAGGCCGGACGGCTCTGGCAAGAGTATTTGTCTAGGATTTTGATCTCATTAGGCGGAAAGGAGTCCCAGGAGTTTCCGAGCAACTGGTTCTTTGAGTACAAGGATGGGGTTCTCATCTTAAACATTTACGTCGATGATTTGAGTTTGTGCGGATTATCAAAGTTGCACACGCCATTTTGGCAAGCGTTGAGGGCAAAGGTCAAACTTGAACCCGAGTGTTTCATAGGTTCTGAGGGTGTTCGGATCTTAGGTAGACTGCATTGTCGGTACGATGAACCATCGTCGACCACAATGGCTTTTAGGATGCCTGAGTATGCTGAGCAGATCGTCCAAACCTATTGCGAGATCACCGGGACAACACCCGACAAGCTCCGTCGAGTGAGCACGCCCTGTATCGCTGAATCGTCAATGACTGACGAGGATATCTCAGCGCAAGGCGGGCTCCACGATACAGCATCACGCATCCTGATGCGCTGTTTGTGGTTAGCTCGTCTCTGTAGAGCTGACATTGCATTCGCGGTAACTCGCCTAGCTTCCAGGGTCACTAGGTGGACTGCCTGGGAGGACAGACAAGTGCTGAGACTTGTGTCATATATCCATCACACCAAAGATGTTTGCATGAATGCCAGTTGCTCTTGGGATGCCGCTCCCGAGCTGCGGGTGTATACAGATGCTGACTTTGCAGCCTGTCCCTACACTTCACGTAGCACGTCCGGGATTGTCGTCCACATAGGCACAGGTCAACATGCATTCCCTGTGATGTGGCAAAGTCGCAAGCAAACGTCTGTTGCGAGGTCGACGCCAGAGGCCGAAATGATTTCAATGGCATCAGCTATGTTTTCAGAGGTCATAAATTTGCAGACGTTCTTACAGTCAGCCTTCAAAAGCACAGTGCCGATCATCTTCTTCCAAGACAATGAAACTGTCTTGGCCATCCTGAAGTCGGGATACAGTCCAAAGCTTCGCCACTTAGGGCGCGTGCACCGCGTGAACGTGGCAAGTATGGCAGAGATATTTGAGCAAGAAGATTTTTCGGCTACTTACGTGAACAGCAAGGAGCAATTAGCTAATGGTTTGACTAAGATCATCCCTCCCGCTGAGTGGTCTGACATGCTTACACAGCTGTGCCTTCACGAAGGTGTCCCTCACAATGCGACCGTCTCAAAGGTTGTAGTCGAGGAAGCAGAGCGTTTTGCAAGCTCACTGCCTAGGAAGATCACACAAGAAGACCTTGTGCAGCTGTTGTCATATTTGCCAGGGGAGAGCGCCGTGCGCCCCTCTGCAAGTGAGGCAATGTGCTTCACCACCGGTGCGTTCGCGCACGGAGGTGGGATCGCAGGTTTAAGGCAAAATGTAACCCTCTTCCCAGTAGTCACTGCGGTTTTGTGCAGGTTCATCCGTAGGGTGTTGCCTAAGCATAAGTTTACGGCAGTGATGTTGGCCAAGAATCAAATTACCTTGACTCATAAGGATTCTTACAACGAGCCATGCAGCAAGAACGCTGTAATCCCACTTGAAGTGTTCG
>CAJNDT010001113.1:0-2500 GCA_905221615.1 Symbiodinium sp. CCMP2592
CAATTTCCACTTGTGTTCATAAATACCCCCGATCTACCCGACATATTAGAAAACTCGCTAGATAATATAGGGTATTTTGGAACCAGTTCTAGGAAGGGATGCTTTCAGGGACAGACCGAGGGCAGACCCCAATCAGAAGCATGATTATACCCTTGGACCCCAGTTGTCCCCGGATTCTTTTGTGCACCGCTGAGATTTCGCCGTCGAAGCTCCCATCGCCTGAGATGGTCACTTGGACTCGAAATCATGATGGTGTACCGTGTACGTGTCTAGAAGCGCTAGTCCATTCATCACGATCGAAGGAGTCGCTCAATCTAGGTCGTGGTAGGAAGAACACAACGATCTATGGTCAAGTCGCCCGCCCAGGTCATCGAGATGGACGTCCAGATGCCACCTGTGCAGGAGGATGAGAATGCAGATGATGATCCTTTGCCGCTTCCCTTCCAAGGGGAATGGTTGAAGGACTGTTGTATTGGTTTTGTTGCGGTTCTTCTGGCAACTCTGGGTCTACTTGTGACCGATTGAGATCTAGTGGTCGCATCTATGAGGAGTTCAAAATAGATCTGGCTACATTTACATATTTATGTACATATATATACACCTATATATCTATATGTATATATATGTATTTATGTTTAATTGTCTACCTTGTTAGGGTTGGGGTGCTGGGGTAGTGGGGTTTGGGGTTTATTTGGTGTGCTAGCTAGATCGATTGCTATTCGGAAGGATCCTAGCGAGATGGAGACGCAGCTGGCTTGGGATGTCGTGAGTATGCCTCCCCCGACGGCACGACCCGAGGACAGGCGACAGGCTGCCCAGGCTGGGGACCGGGTTACTCTATATAGTATATATATATATATATATATATATGGCAATGCTAGCTTACCTATTTTCTACACGGTTATGGTACATATACCTCTAGAGCTGGTTTAGGGCTTCGAGCTTTGGGGTTCGGGTGTCCCGCAATTTCTTCACGGGTGAGCTTCAGCCTGTAACCCGGCAAACAGAAACCCATAAAGTTGAGGATTTGAAAGCCATGTATAAGCCATGAAGTGTAAAGCCAAACCCCTATAAGCTTTATGATATATGTACTTAATCATGATTTTAAAATAAATAATCCACAATGCAATAATCCAAAATCCCTTACAGGAAGCTCGTGCTCCATTGCAGAAGAATCCCCCAGCAGCGATCCCCGAGAGCCTCGAGAAGCAAGTGATTGCGGAGTTGCCACAGCCAGCAGATGATGACGTGTTGAAGGCTCAGCGCAAGGCCAGCCTGAGATTCGGATGATGCCTAATTTTCGGATGATGCCTAATACGCTAATAATATAGTAGAAGCCAGAAAGTTGGAACATCAGACTATTAAGGTAAAGTATAAGGGATCCTAGTATAATCCTCCTAAAGCCATGTTCCAACTTTCTGGCTTCTACTGTAATTATAATTTGACGAGTGCAGTTTCTCCGGGTTAGGTGGTCGAGGCAGCACGTGCGGAAGCAGCCGCAAAGAAGCTAGAGCAGGAGAAGGCCAAAGCCGAAAAGGCAGAGCAGGCTGCTGCCAAGAAAAAGGCCAAGGCTGAGGGCAAGGGCAAAGGCAGGGGAAGGGGCAAAGGAAAGAAGCAACAAGAGGCCGAAGCCAAGGATTCTGATATGGGCCAGGAGGAGGATAAGGAAAATGAACAGCAGGATGAGAAGGGCAATGTAAAGGACGATGGAAAGGCCAATGGAAAGCGCAACGGAAAGGACGATGGAAAGGGCAAAGGAAAGAGCAATGGAAAGGACAATGGAAAGGGCGATGGAAAGGACAATGGAAAGGGCGATGGAAAGGACAATGGAAAGGACAATGGAAAGGGCGATGGAAAGGACAATGGAAAAGGCGATGGAAAGTCCAAGGGAAAGGGTCGGGGAACGAGAAGGGCAAAGAAGGATGAGGGAGATGAGGCGGCAGCCAGTGCATCCCAAGACTCGAAGATGCACTGGGAGAACGTGGTTTCCTAGGCTGCATTTTGGTTGCCTATATACATATATATATATATATATATATATATATAGGCACAAAACCTGTCTTTTTACATATATATATATATATACACATGTGTATATATGTATATGTATATATTTAGCAACTAGCAACTATAGGTGACATGTACACATACACAGATGCATTTATACGTGTGTATGTGTGTGTAAAAATGTAATCATGGTGCGGCGAGAAACTGACTATATCGGTATGACACACTTATCCGGGTACTACTATAGACCGCACCCCGTCTAGCTTCCTTTCGCTTAGGCTGACGAGCTTGAGGCAGCCGGCATTCCGATCCCTGAGGGCTTCCAGGGCGAGCGTGCGAGCTTTACCGTGTGCCACGATGGGGCTTCCATCGGCATTTTGCCGCTTAGCATCGACAAACCCTGGAACCCCGAAATACCTGTGCCCCTAAAACGGCATTACAAATCGATGCAAAGAAGTTTCCCCAAGATCTGAACCGTCCGAGGTGGGCCAGC
>CAJNDT010001113.1:717500-822500 GCA_905221615.1 Symbiodinium sp. CCMP2592
GTAAGTAAGTATGTATGTATGTAAGTAAGAGTAGGTAAGTGTAAGTAGGTGTAAGTAAGTGTAAGTAAGCAACTAAGCATGCGGGCAAGTAAACAAGTAAGCACGTAAGCAAGAAAGAACGTATCCAAGTAAGTAAGTGATTGAATAAGTACGTAGGCAGGTAGGTAGGTAGGTAGGTAGGTAGGTAGGTAGGTGACTACCAGGTAAATAAGTAGGCAAGAAGTTAAGTAAGTATGTACGAATGTATGTAGTGGCATTCCTGGTGTACCTCTACCAGTGCTTTACTTGCAAAACACCCTTATCCCATCAGAAGGGCGGTTCAGGACTTACACGCTCGTCGGCCTGCTTACAATACGTACTTCATCGCTACTGGTCGCCTCTATAAATCATATGTCCTAAATTCTAAACCCTAAACTCTAAACCCCAACCCGAAAGCCGTAAGCTGGCCCTAACCCTAAACCTTCTTATCCGAATCCCAGACTCTGAGCCCTGAAACCCTGAAAAAGCTCTGTTGGATGCTTCAAATGTCGCGTTCTTCCTGGTTTGGGAGTTGGCTGCAACCTCAAAATTGAGGGATTCTCAGACCCCGAAGAGACCCAAAAACCTAGCATATTCCGGACCCTCCTAAAAAGATACCTGGACCCTTAGGGGAGAACCCCGAGCCCTTCTAAACCTTGAAAACAAAAGGGTTTAGGGGTTTATGGATTTGGGGGTTCAGGGGTTTGGGGCTTAGGGTTTAGGGGTTTCGGGGTTTAGGGGTTTACAGGTTCAGGGGTTTAGGGTTAGGGGTTTACGGGGCTTAGGGGTTTGCGGATTCAGTGGTCTAGGGTTTAGGTATTGGGCTTCATTAGATGGGGATTTATATGGGATGACCCTATCTTAATTTTTGCTTATGTGCTTTTTTGGGGCCCTACTAAAGTCGGTAATTGTCCAAGCTTGTATATTATGAGTGATGTTCCGGGGTTTGGGGGTTATGAGCTTGGTGGTTTGTGCTTTTATTCGAGGCCGTTGGCAGCTGTGGGGAGGCATTTAGGGTTTAGGCTTGATACCCTACTCCCCCGAACCCTAAACCCTATTCCCTATACTTAAGCTTACCGAGTGTTCGTTTCTGTTGGTAGATCTGCCCTGGAATTCGACCTTAAACCTGAACCCCGGAGCGCTAAACACTAAACCGACCCCATAACCTCCGCGCTTCAAAACCCCCCAACCCAGGCAGTCCTTTATGTCCGTGGTTCAGCATTTCAGACATTCTCTGCTGCATGAACCCGAAATGCAAGGCGCAGTTCGGCGAGCCCACGTGAAGCCTGAAGGACTTCAAATGCTTATGTTTATGTGCTTTTGGGGTAGCTAATTTAGTCTATGCTATGATATACCAAAAAGCCCTGGACCCTGCTCTAAATGCCAAAGCCCAAGACCTGGGCGTGTTAAACACTTCTTCAAAGCCCTGAAACCCAAGACCCCAATGCAGTAAACTCGAAACCCTCAAAGGTCCCCAAACCCTACACCCTAAACCCCGCAACCGTAAAACAATAAACCCTAGACTCTTCTTTAAAAACCCTACCAGGACAAACCCCGAACCTTATTAAACCACAAGCCTGAAGATTTAAAATTTTTTGTACTTGTACGATTACATATCGAAATCCCCAATCCAATTTTTGATTGCCTCTTTTGCTAGGGCTGACCCCTTCCAGACCTAGAAAGTAGATCCCCGAATTTGGGGCCCTATACTACTAAGGGCACTTTATAGGAACCCCCACTAAGGGATCTACTTTTTGGATCCTCCCGGGGGTCTGGGTTGAATGCGTTTGCGCCTTGAACCAGGTGTCTGTGTGTCGCTTCAGCTTGTACCGCCCACGCCAATCCTCGGGGGTCTCTGGCTCGGTTTAGGGTTTTGGGTTTAGGGTTCAGGGTTTAGGGTGGCTCGGGCTCAGGAGTTCAGATCTTTTAGGCTTTCTCATTCAGGGTTTAGGTCTTTCAGGATTTAGAGCTTAGGGTTTGGGTTTAGGGCCTACAGCTGCGGTTTAGGTCTTTTGGGGCTTAGAGTCTTAGATTACGTAGAAGTTCAGGGCTTCTGGGTTCCTACGGTTGATGACATAAATCCTGCATTAGCTTAAGGACCCTAAACTATGGGAATTATGGGATATTCCTTATTCTGGGGAATGCAGGATTTATATCATCAGCCGTAGTTCATGGTTGAGATACTATCAAGACAGTTCAATTCCTTCCTTATTGGGTCTAGTATCCATAAAAATGATAAGATGCTACCCAACTATGACAACAGGTTCAAAGATTTTGGTGTTTACTGCTCTTTGGGCGGTCTTCTCTTTGGAAAGGATGCTTTGGGCCTTACTTGGGTTTAGGGTTTAGAGGTTTGGGGGATTGGGGCTTAGGGGTTTGGGGTTTAGGGTCAAGAAACCTACCGTCTCAAGGATTGATGTACAGAATCCAAAGCAACGAAGGTATGAGCATCCACAAACCAATCCGAAATCCCCTACGTAAAGGATCATTGCGGACTTAGCAATCAGCTGAAAATCTCCACCTGTCACTCTACTTTGGTTAGTCACGACTGTGCTTCTACGCTCAGACAGTCGCACGCCGTCGTGGATTCTAAACAAAGTGACCGGTGCCGCAGTCGGGGAGTGTAAGATTGCCAGTGTCAATTCTCTAGATTAGGCTGCCTTTTCAAGGTCCATTTTACTCCCTAAACCCTAAACCGATCATGTTACCACAGTGGTGCATTCTGTTGGAGCGTCCGAAACACGCACTCCCTAGAGAACTCTCTAGAAGATTCGGGATTCTTAGTAGTGGGTAATATTTTCCCAAAAAAGTGTACAGTGTATCCACTCAGCTACTACGATTAGGGCTTGTGGCTCAAGGGCGGTCTCAAGCCCTGCACTCTCAGAAGCCAGTATGAGGTGCAGGGCCCAGAGTTCAGGGCTTGGGCTTTGAAGCTGAGGATCTGTGGGGGGGGATCCGTCTGCTGCTAGGCCTCAACTCACGGAGTCTTTGCAACAAAACTTCAAATGATTTGGTGTTTGATGGCCACATCCTCCCCAAACTAGCGCCTAGACCCCAATCCCTAGACCTGAACCCCTAAACCCCTAAAAGCCCTAAACCCATATCTACTGCAATGCTGCCGGCTGACAGAGCTCTGGTTCAAGACGCTGAGCAAGGAGGGTGCCTGGAGAAGTAAGATGCATACTGGGAGGATCATGGGACTTATCTTAACGAGGGCTACAGGAAATTATATGTACAGTTAATTTTATTTACATTGTATATGATCCGGGTTACTAATTCCCATGATCCTTCAAGCACTCAGATCCGCGACAAAACGCCTTCGACTTGAAGGATGATCCGTGCTCTCTGCAGCGCCTTAAACCCCAAATCCCAAACTGAATTGGACCCTAATCCCGAATCACAAAACAAGAATCCGCAGACATCGGAAGTTCCACCTTAAACCCTAAACCTTAGGAGCTGCCCCCACCCTGTAATAGTGACTATAAGGATTATATTAGGGCCCTATTATATTCCTATTATACCACTATTACAGGGTGGGGGCCCCTTCTAACCTAAACCCAAATCCCCGCAATAATGGCCCCAGTAAGCCCTGAACACAACACCCTAAACCCTGAACCCCTCTCCCCACAGCTCCCCCAACTAAACCCTACCCCCGAAACCCTCCGCTCGATCCTTCCTGCTCCCCGTACTTGGAGGGTCGGGGGACTTACCAAGCAGTGGACCAAGCAGTTATTTTAGAGATATATAAGTACCATAACCCCAATTTAGGATCCCTTTTGGGGTACCTATAACTCTACTTATTACCTACTTACTAAGTCCCCCGACCCTCCCTTATAGATCCCCTTACAATCCCCCTATAGATCCCTTTAAGGAGCCCTTTAAGGAACCCCTACTAAGTCCCCCGACCCTCCAAGTAGAAGATGAGGCGTTGACCCGGACCAAGAGGGTCCATAGATACTACCCCCAAGGGTCCAAAGGACCCAATAATCAGGTACTCGGTTTTAAGATAGTAGTTAGGTAGGTTAGGATTTCAGAGAGTATATGATTATTAGCTACTTGGACCCATGGGGTACTATCATGGAATTACGTCCCCCAAAATCATGATTTGGATGATCTTCAGGGGCCTAAGTCCATAATCGTAGCATATACGGACCCTCTGGGTTAAGGGATCTTGGGGCTTACTACCTAGGGCTCGGTTTAGGGCTTGGGGTGTAGAAATATGACACAACTATACTCCTAAAGACTTGGAAGTCCTAAACCCTAGACCCTACTTTACTGACTCCGCCCCCTGAACCCTTGAGTAAAGTCGAAACCCTGAGCCTTAAGCCCTAAACACTTCAATTGCTTTGCAAGTTCCCTGAACCCCTGTACACCATTCCTCCATTCCCTACTAATTCAAGGGAAGTAAAGTAACCCTGTCCGTAAGCGGTGGCCTCCTCACCCGAGGACGAGCCTTGGAAAATGAAAGGAGTCCCGGGTTTGAGGCTCAAGGCTTCACAGGGCTTACCTAGACCCTCCAACTACCTAGAGGCTCATACCCTACCCTTCTGTTTGGATGCCTTATGGTTAGGATCTGTTTTCTTAGAAAGGTAAGCGCCCTAAAAGCGGGGTCGGGTATGAGCCTCTCGGTACCTTCTATATACCCTAAATGCCGACCATGAAGCATGAAGGACCATAAGGGCTCCATTAAGGGGCACTTGGGTTTACGGTTAAGTTTTAGGGTTGTTTCTGGCTACTTTATGTGTCAAGGCTTGGAGGGCGATGCAGGTTTGCCTGGACCCTGAGAAACCTACCTTTCTAAGTAATGTGATTGAAAGGAAATCATAGTAAGGAGCCCTAAAAATGAAGTTTATTAGTACCTAGCTTTTGTAAAAGGAAAGTCATAATCAAAACAGGCAACCCGAAAAAGGTAGGTTTTAATTAAGTAGCTTTCTTTATAAGGAAACCATAATTTATGAGGAACCCTTAAAAAAGTAAGCCATGTAGGGCAAAGGGTCAGGGCTCAACACTTTCTACGGTTTAGGGTCGTTGGGCTGGTTTCTGGCTCGTGGAGGTAGTGCCAGTAAAGCATGCGCGAGAATAATTAATTACCTAAATCGCAAAAACCCAACACCCTCATCTTGAGTAGAGTTTAGGGTTCAGGGTCTTAGGGCTTCTACACCTTCAATGACATGAACTACCGCTCTTTGTTGATAGGCAGGTCCGTGGCAGAGATCTCACAAACATAGACGACCACTCAATCTTCCCGGAAGAACAATCCATTCTCTGAGCTCTACCGTAAACTACCAAACCCTGCTTGTTTGTAGGTTTTGATGATAAGCTCTAATATGGCGTTTGTAGGAACTACAAGAAAGTACGTCTTGGTAGGTTCAGGACCCTAAAGCCTAAACCCTAAACCCCCACTCCCCAAACGACTTGAGACCATCTTGTCACTCACGGCTGGGAGTCACCGGCTGTTGGAGGGCACCGTCGACGGAGGAGAGGGCTGGCACAGACGGCATGGGAATGGGATTGTATGTAATTACAGAAAGGTAGACAGACAGACAGACAGACAGACAGAGAGATGTAGATAAGAGAGATAGATAAAAAGAGACAGCGAGGGAGAGTGAGAGAGAGGTTCATAGGCTTCGGTTTAGGCTTCAGGATTCGACAGGACATACGGTTCAGCAGCCCAGGACCCTGAACCCAACCGTTCGTAGCCCGAACTTATGGGTTCTAGTGCATTCTCAATATTCTGGGTACTGCAGGATCTTGTCCATCATCAGCGTGATGACGTATAGGCTAACAAGTTTTAGGTTGCCGGACATACCAGATGCAAAGCATGTAGCTTGATCGGAATATTCCAAAGACAGCTACGCACAATGAGAATCCACATAGAAATTGTGCCTGCAGCCCCACAAAGCCCTGGATCCCCGCAGCCAACGAAAGCTGCACGGCTATCCCAGACTCTAATTACATCCTGAACTCTTACCTAGACCCCCAAAAGTAGGTAAAATAATGGCCCAAAACCTACAAAAGGCTATTATTCTACCAGGTAACCCCAAAGCTTGAACCCTAGATCCGAAACACCGCTAAAACCGCAGTAAACCCTGAGCGCGCGAATCTTGAACCCTGGACTTCGAATACACCCAGAAAACATAAAGAAGCTGGGTTTAGGGTTTAGGGTTTAGGGTTTAGGGTTTAGGGTTTAGGGTTAGCCCTAACTCCCAAACCCCAAACGTCGAATAAACCCAGAAAGGCTGAAGAAGCTTGGGGCGTGAAACCCCCGAAATTTCCGCCTTGGACACAAGGTGGCTCCTCAAGCAAATTTGGAGCATGGGCTTGGGGTACTACTTGGAGGGTCGGGGGACTTAGTAAGTAGGTAATAAGTAGAGTTATAAGTACCCTAAAGGGATCCTGATTAGGGTTATGGTAATCATTACTCTGGGAATCCAAAAACCTACTGTTTTAAGGGTTATACCCTCCAATTAAGGGGTCAGAACCTACATTTTTTTTAGGGTTTGGAGATACACGTTAGAGCAGTTCGGGGAAATAAAGCAGAGTCTATGATGAAAAAGCACGGGGACCCACAAGCAAAAGCTCTGTTGGATGCAGGAGTTCAGTGTTTTGGGGCTTTGGCTTCAGGGACTTGTGCCCATGGTTGGATGAGTTGGACGTAAGGCTTCAATCAACATGCAAAGTTTGGACTTTGGGGCTGTGTTGGGGCTAAGTGGGCCGTGATCGCCTACTTTTTCTGCAGGTTCTCGTTCCAAACCCTGAGACGGATATAGGACCCTACAAGAAGTGGGGTTTGGTAGGCCAAGGTAGGCAGCAGGAGGAGCTGCATCTCGAAGGGATCGCGCACACCCAATCTTAAACTGGAAACCCTGAATTTCAAAACCCCAAAACCCTAAAGCCCTAAACCCTCAACATTCAAGCCTTCGTTGAAGGTTCCGGCGGCCTGGCGGGAAGATAGGTTTAGGGTTTAGGGTTTAGGTGAAGTTGCACAGGATCCCTCCTGAGCTCTGTCTATACATTCGACTCGAACTGTCACAGAATCAAAATCCAGACTACCCCAAACCCCTGCCCAGAGAGTCCAAGTAATTACACAAATAGTAGGGTCTTAGGTCTCAAAATCCATAGTCTGAATGGCTTTTGGAGATTGAAGCCCTACTATTTGGGTACTTGGACCCTTAGAGCTGTACCCTAAACCCTTAAACCCTAAGCGCCCTAACAACAACCGGAGTCCTTCTTGGCTCAATGTCTTGGTTCGCCGTGCACGCCATCGCCATGGAGAGCCTGCGCTCACTAAAGCCATAAAGCCCCTCCTTTGATCAGACTTCCCGCATGACCCGACAGCCGCACATGTCAAGGATGAGGGCTTTCAGATTCAGCTGTTCGGATTTTCTCGTACGGATTACAAGGGTTCAGGATTGCATGGTAAAAAATATCCTGGCTTTTGAGCGGTGGATTCATGTAGGGTTTCGCCAAGCCCCTGAAACAACGCAAAGGTCGAAGTCGGCACAGTTAGAGTATGCTCTTGATTGGTTCAGGGATTTCGGATTGAGAGCTCACCCAGGAAACCTTGGGCCCCCTGCAGTCGGGCGGACAAACTTGGCAAAGTTGCGGCATGACGCGCTGTAGCAGAACACACTTTACTGAAGTAATCTACGCAACAAAATGCACCGAGAGTACCCGAAATTACTCCCCAAGCTTAGGCTCAGCCTAGAAACCCGAACCTCGGACGCCAGCGCACTTTCAACCCCTAGGCTGAAGCCCTCTGACCGTCTGAACCCTACTCCGACCCTTTATTACAGTAGACATAAAACTAACCCAAGCCCTAAACCCTAAAACCCGAAGCCACCTGAGCAGCAAGCACCGATGCTCGGCGAGCTCCACGAAGCAGGAACCTGATTCGTCTACGATCTGAAACTACGTGCCGATCTCAACAGTTCCCAAATTAATTTCTCATTAGGACTCTAATTTAAACAGTCAGGGAAATTGAAACTTATCCCAAATCGATGCCTAATACAGGCCTCTACAGCATTGTATCCCAAAGGGTCCTACGTACTGTAATGGGGGAAACTTCCCCAAATCATAATAGTAATTCCTGATATGGAAACCCTACGTTCTACTATTACATAAGTACTTAGACGCTTTGAGTATACAATATGCTTCAATATCTTGTAAGGGGTTCCTCTGGGACCTTAACCTAACCCTAAATCCGATAAGGGCTCGGGCTTGAAGTTTCAAGCGCACGGCTCGAGAGGGCTGCAGGTTCAGGAGACGCGGCTTAGGGTTGAGGGTTGATTTCGTTCTTCTCGAACATATACTCGTATGTGTGTGTGTGTGTGTGCGTGTGTGTATATATATATATATATATATTACATACATACACATACAGCACTCTGAAGCGCAGTAATGAGCAACCATCCTTCTGTCAAGCTCACTTGACTTGTAGTACTGATACTGGTCGTATCGTAGTAGCTGTTGCCCTGGAACTGTAGGCAAACAAGAAACGAACACACTTAGAAGAAGGTTATTGGAGTTGTATGCGTATATGCAGTTCTTCCGGATCCCGATAGTATTTCATTGCTCCCCGGGCCACTGTACGTTCTCGACCCATTAGTGTGGCTGCACTCTCGGTGTCTGGCCTAATTTAAATGTTTGTAACTGCACAGGCCCTGGGCCTAGCCAAGCTGAAGCCCAAGGTAAGGCTACTAAGTTCGAAGTGGAACCGTGCATGGCGCAAGCCGTGCCCCCTCGACCCTACAGCCTTCAAGCCGTAAGCCGCAAACCCGCAACCCTAAACTTTACACCCTCTGCCCTAAGCCCGAACTCTCTCAGTTCAGCATGACTGCTCTGTTTTTTCCGCTTTGGCCTCCTTGGCACACAAGAGAGTTGCATTTGAACGTCTCCCGGGGCAATAAGTTCTAACACAGTGAAAGCCTCCCACCCGAAACCCCTAAACCCTAAGTCTGAAACTGCAGGCCTTAGCCACATGAAGCCTATCAAATCAATCATGATGGCCCCATATGAGACTATAGAACCTCACATCACACGCAAGCCGCCTCATACGACCCAATCGAACATGATACGCAAAATTTCTAATGTAGGGCCTTATAATGATTAGAATAGGGTTTGGGTGGTTACGTTATACTATGCTGATATGGACCCCCCGCCAAAACGCGGCCGAGGAGCTAGGAGAGCGCTTGTTGTTCGGGGCAAGGCGGTCGAGCGCCCGGACTACCTGCTGGTCAGAGGGTTGAGGGCGCTGTTTTGTCTTAGGGATCTTTCTAGTTTAGCTGCAGGGTCTTGTTTTGCTTGTCGTTCTGGTTTGTCTCGGCTAGCTTTGATTGATGTACCTGATTGGTTTTTTATAGAAATTGAGGGTTCTTTCTTGAGTTTATGATTCGGCTTAAGGCCCAAGTGCTGCTCGTAAGGCGAGAGTCTTGCTCTTTCGGGCAGTCGTTTCTTTCGTCTGCAGGCTGAAGGTCTTGATGTCGGTTGGGGGCCTTTCTTTAGTAGCTGCTATGGTCAAGAGTGAAGCGCTCTGATGTCGAGGGTCTCCGGCTTAAAGCTTTGGTCCGGAAATTCGCATGTGCTTCATGGATCTGCCAGAACGGCCTATGTTAAAGGCATAGGGTTAAAGGCGTGTGTTGGTAAGCTCCATTTCTCGATGGCGAACTCTCGCGTTCAGCCTAGAAGGGCCTGAGTCAGCCAGGAAAGGCCAAAGCATACCGCTTGTGGGCATGCCCGCGCCAAACAGAACTCTCACTCGACACCCTGGCCCTCGGCCATCATCTGCTAGCATCCCCACCCCCTGCCTTAAAGGCTTTGGTGCCATCCACATGCATGGTTTAGGGCAGAGTTTAGGGTGTTGAAAGCTTAAGGCTTTCGGGCTTGAAGTGGGATTGCACGGCTCAGGAATTCAAGTGTAGGGTTTGGGATCATGACGGTATAGGGGCGACATCATGGCACGTCGGTCAGTATCTCCCAACCTGACTCAAGCTGGGAGTGCGGGAGCACTTCGGTAGCTCTGATACGAGCAGCTTGCGAACTTCATGCCGGGACTACATTGCAAATGCACTTCTTACATAGGCTCTGAAACCCTCGCAACCGCTCTTCATGTTACCAAAAGAACACCTTCATAGCTGGTGCCAGCAGTGTCAATAAAGAACACCTTGCTGCACCGCATCGCCCCAGTCTTGCCAGTCAAAAGGTTCAGCCCGCATAACGCCCACACACCGATCGCAAGTGGCGCCCAGCCAATCATGCCTGCGATGCTAAAAGCTGCCATTCCTGCAAGGTGCCTTCCGCCAACCTTCTTTGCCTCATCGCCCAAAAGCATAGCTTTCCTGCCATAACGTGCCCACACAGCAAAGTGCTGGCAGTTGTTCCGTAGCACATCGTATCCCCCGAAAGAGGTGTGCACCCTGCTCAAAGCACGCTGTTTAGTGATCGAGCCACTGAAAGGTTCACCATAATGACGTGAATCCATCTCAAGCACGTACCACTCAGTGGAAGGGCTCATTGGAGTGACCCAAATGTTCTGGCCGCCCTTTCCACTTTTTAGTCACCCAGCTCGGGAAGATTGCGGAGAACCGCTGAGCCGCGTGGGACCACTGTATTCGATGACATACCATTCTTCTGGATCCAAACCGGAACTATCCGTCGCATATTCAAGCTCTGGACAGCCAGGGCCCACACAGATTCCAGCATGAAAGAAGTTCCCTGGTACATCCAGCTCATATCCCACCAACACGCCCTCTGGCAGTGGCTTTCCATCAACCATCGGCGTTGCTGCCGCCTGAACTCTGCAACGCTGCGGTTGCAACCACGAAGTCGCGAGCCCCACAAAGGGGCGACACATACGACAGCTAAGAAAGAGCACTGCAAGCATGAAGAGCTCGGCAAGCCCTCGACGCGCCATGCAATCGTCTGGACCTGAGACCGAGCGACAGAACAGCCAAGCTAGGGAAGGATCTGGGGATCGCTTGAACGGTTGCTGTGCGCAGATCTTCTTTCTCCTATTTGTCCAACTTGTGGAGAATTATGCGAGCTGCTCAAGGGAAATGTTCCGGCCATAAATACTACTTGGTGGCGCTCGTTTGCCGATTGCGTAACCTATGATGGATGCATTTACGGATGCTACTGGACGGCATCTAGAGTGGTTTGTTTAAACAGTCACTTGGTGTTGTAGAGAAGAATCGGTACACACCAATCACCCAATACTACGCAACATTATAATCCGTAAAGAAGCGGATGAACCATCATGCTCGTACGCCGCCACGCATAGATCAAATCCCAAAGTAAGTTAGGTAGCATGACGACCTACATGACAACGGCCACGTTTCCTCCAAACACAAGAGTGTACACCAGCAACTCTCCAGACAAGGTTTGGAGACGCCAGATAATCTATCTTCGCACAAGAACACGGGGCACGAAATAGCTACACATCCTAATCGACAAGCCGAAACCCTACAGTAGAAGCCAGAAGGTTGGTATCATTATCCTCATGCCCTTAAGGCAAAGTGCAGGGACTCCTAGGACGAATCATCCTTATTCCATGGTCCAACTTCCTGGGGTTCACGATATATACCCAGAGACTCCAATATCCCTTAATTACTGATTATAGCTGAAATCGTATCAGGGATCCTGCTATCATGTAAGGTATATACCCTACTTATGGGATGTTGGAGTTTCCTAAACCCTAAATCCTTTAGATCCCTCATAGGAACCCTTAAATTAGAAGGAACCCTTACAAGATCCCTTTAAGGGATATTGGAGTCTCTGGGTATATCCTAGAAGCCCGACTCGGCCTCCGCCAGCAGAGACGCATCCCAGCATCCAGAGCCGTGCAAAGCCTAGGCGAACCATCTGGAGATTTCCAATAGCAGCCATGTTATAGGGTTTAGGGCTCAGGGGGTTTAGGGTTTACTGTTTAGGGTTTAGGGCTCAGGGTTTAGGGTTTGTAGGGTTCAGGGCTCAGGGTTTGTAGGGTTTAGGGTTTACGGTTTAGGGTCTTGGGTTGAGGGTCTATAGGGCTCACTGTTTTTGGGTTTAGGGTCCTAGTAACTCTGCGTACTATTGATGGACAGAATTCTGTATTATTCAGAAGCCCTAAGGGTCCAAAGGGCCGAATACCTAAGTATTCGGTTTCAGGATAGTAGTTATGTAGGTTACTATGTTGGAGAGTATATGACAATTAGGCACTTGGACCTTTAGGGGAAGTGCAGAATTGACTATAGGTTGCCGAAGGCAAGCATACAGAATTGCGTCCAGTAGTCATATTTCGGCTCCCAGTAGTTGGGATCCTGCTGACAAGGATTGTATTATCTATCATCCATATTGGGAGTTTAGGTCGATTCTAGAAGCCTCCACCTCCAGCTGCTTACAAAATACATGCTTCTTGCTTCATGAATGACCTCTTGGGTGCCCCAAACCCGTTTTGGGCGGCCCCATGCGAAAAGATGCAAGCACACAGTCGCCCCAACGTTCGGCCGTTCTGCCCAAACGCCACATTGTGCAGATTCCGAAGGGTTTAGGGTTTAGGGTTCAAAAGGCGTGCTGGGTCCGCCGGGGGTGCCAAACTGCTCTTCAGAACCGACCCCAAAGGGTCGGGAAAGCCCGTGGGGAGGATGTCACGCGATTCAGCTCCCCTAGCGGACATGATTGAGTGCATCCAGACATTGCAGCGGCGACTTCCATCCTCTCCACAGTGCCACAGTGCGAGGAGTTCTGCCCCGGCCCTAAACCCCAAACCCACAAACCGAGCACCCTATGCCCTGGAACCTAGACCCTATACCCTACATCCCCCTATGCCCCACACCATCAACCCTAAACCTTAAATCCAAAACCCTTAATCTCAATGTTCCTCAGAAGCATCCGGAACTGTCTGAAACTCTGATGTTGGACCGGGAGCGAGGGCAGGGTCAAGTGGTTTTGTAATGTTCCGCGGGTTGCTATCGAGTTTTGATGGCTTTTCCAGAATGCTTAAGGCTTAAGCTGTTTATTGGGTTTCATAAGGCTTTAACGGGTTTAAGCGTGCGGCGTCCAGTACAGGGGTTTATAGGCTGTTGTACGGTTAATCCAAAACAGGAACTATAGTGGTAGGCAAGCACAGAGCCCAACACCCCTTCAAGAAGGAACATGCCTTGCATTAGGGCGCCTTTTGAGTAATGGGACTTCTTGGGTAGTGTGTGGGGTTGTATGGCTGAGGATGCTTTCTTTGGTTAGGATTTGGGGCTTTGGGTTTAGGATGGTTTAGACACAGCATTTGGGCCTCAACAGGTTTACCAAAAAACAAATCCCAAATCCGCAGAACAAGAATGAACCCGACAAGCCCCTGAAGAAACCCTATGCCAAACCCCAAGACAAAGAATAAACCCATAACCCGCTCAAGAAATTCTACAAACCCCACATCGGAGATAAACCACCGAAAACAATGCCTTATGACAATCCCTCCAAACCCAAATCGGAGATACCAAAGCTTTCGTAGACCCTAGGCCCTCGCCCAAATCCCAAACCAAAGACGGCTCCAGCGAAGGACTTGCATTCTCGGGCTTCCCAGCAGAAGCCGTCGCTCTTAAGAGCTCCAAAGGAGGGCCTGCTCGTATATTGAAATTGCATATGATTGCTATCATCAGTTGCAGAGGGAAGGTTTAGGATTTAGGATTCAGGGTTTAGTGTATTACATGGCATAATCACGACCAGAATTGTATGGAAGCTATGATGACTACTGTGACTTATGTTACTGCTGCTGCGGCTGGTGCTACCAGTACTTTGATTACCACTACCACGACTACTAGAATCTCTTTACAGGCCAGCGGGGTCGCCTGTTGTTGAAATGTGTTGTCATTTTCCCTAGGTTTTCTTGACGGTAAAGTGATCTCGAATCTCGGGGTTACGCACTATAGGGTTGAAGTTAGCGATTCCTCATGTGGCGCAGGCTTCAACAAATCTGGGCGACGACAAAACTGTGGCTTGCCTCGGCTATCACGCAGCAGTGTCGAAACAAGCGATTCAATATCCCAACCCTGACCCCTGCAAAACAAGACCTAAGACCTAATTTTGTGACACATGAGCCGCTTGCACCTTCAGCGGCATCGGCAGCACCCTGCTCGGCAGGGCTAGTGGGGTGTACCAAAGCAACCCAACAACCTTTGATGAATGAATCTTGGTTCAAGAAATCGAACTGCGGATCCTAGGGGGTTTCTTAGCTTCTGCTGCTTACACGGTCTAGGGTCGAGGCGAGAGGGCAGAAATCCTCGATTCTAAATGCTGGTTACAGCATCACAAAGGCATAAGCAGGTTCGCGCATAATGTTATACGCCCTGCAGGATTTTGACGATGAGCCCTATCACTGCAGGACGTTTTCCATGAGCCGTAACACTACGATTTGGATGGATGCCAGGTGGTGAGCTTTAGGACATTGGTCTGAATTTTAGTGCTGTGAGGAACTGACACAGACTGTGGAAAAAGCCTCTGCATGAGGTCCACCCTTAACTCTGATCATATCTAAACCACAAGCCCTACTCCTACCTCCTTACCCGTTTGAAGAAACCAGCAGTATGAAAAGGTCTCTCCAAGCCGCAGAGCACCCCCACCCAGGTGCCTCGCGAAGGCTTTTCTGCAAGGATTGCCGAAGCAGCGCCTGGGGTTTACGGTGTCAGGGTTCAGTGTTTGTGGTGCTTGATGCAAGGTCTTGTGGCGATTTGTCGGTGTGGATAGGCTGAAACTGTTCTATGAGGATGAGGTGGTCAGGTTGGTCAGCAGACAAAACCTATATGTTGAATTAAAGTAAGCCCAAACCCCAAATCTGAGAGGCTCGCCAGAATTTCGTCGTCTTGCCACTCCGTCGGCCAAGTCCCACAGTGACCCTGCCAAGGAGTCGTGTAAGCGGTCTGTTTACTGTAGGAACCTGATTAAGAAACCATATTAAGCAAGACCCAAGGTTTCTTAATCAGGTTCCTACATTACCTGGTTTAGGGTTCGGTGAAAGATTCCTGAAAGCATTCCAAGGATTCAATCAGGGTTCGGGATCCTTGCGAAAGATGTCCGACAGCATTGCAACGCCACCTAAAAAGAGTGGGTTTATTAGAGATTTTGGGGCAGTTTCGAGTTTTGGTGTCGGGACCCAGGATCTTTTGAAGTCGAGTTATTCCAGGGGCTTCTTGTTGCGGATGTGGAGGGTGCTACAGGGGTCTCTATGAAGAAGTTCTTGGGGAATTCGGCCTGGACTGTCGGGTTTAGGGGTAAAGCTTTGGGTTTGGAGATGGGGATTCCTTGATCACTGCCTGGGATCCTTTCGGAGAACCTTACCGAATCCGAAACCTCATTGAAACAGAGTCCCTAAACCCAAAACAGGCCTCCAAAGACGACCAGGGAAGGCGGGTGAGCATCCTGACGTCACCTTCGGCAACCGCCAGTTTGCGTCTTCTGAAGTTTTGGCGCTGTCATTCTAGTCAGAATCATGACAAGATTGAGGTGATAGTACAAGCAACAAACAACGAGAACTGCAGATGTCAAGAGGCTCAAGTTTCGCAAGTTTCGCCATGCTAACGCTGATAGTAGCAAGAGCAGGGACTCACAGGCAGGGTACTTGGAGGGTCGGGGGACTTACTAAATAGCTTGAAAGTTATAAGTAACATAACCTCAATGAGAGTCTCGTTTAGGGTACTTATAAGTCTACTTACTACCTACTTACTAAGTCCCCCGACTCTCCAAGTATCTCTCTTGGCTCCCAAGGCCGCCGGAGGAACAATGGCGCGGCTCGAGGTTTCGAATTTAGGAGCTTCTAGTTTTGAGATGTCCAAAAGTTACCAGAAACACTCCCCAGGGCTTCGGATACGTAAATGATGGGTTGCTGGAGTACATACTGGGTATAATTGGAGCCCTGGGGAATGCATACTAAATGCTGAAGGATACTACTCTCTAATTAAGAAGGAACCCTTCGCGTTCAAGAAACCCGATTTTGGCGATCCGGTTGTCCCCGGCACCTGAACCAAGGTCGTGGTCTTCGGGTTTTGAGTTTAGAGTTTCGGCCTTAGGGGGTTAAGGAGATTTTGTGGGTTGAGGCTCGGTGTAATCAGACACAGAAGCCCGAACCCTACTTAAGCCCTCTCCGGGAAAACAAATCTTTCCTACTTCGGGTTATTCGGGCCCAGTCGCTTCAAAGCGGATATCAGTCTCGCTGTCTCCTAACCCCAAACCTGTAACCCCCACGCCAGCTTGGGGGGGTTTAGGGTTGAAGGTTGCGGTTTCGGATTTAAGTCGTGGGGCTGAGGACATCTCCCTCTCTAAGCCCACGGCCGCAATCCCCCAACCCCAGGCGACCCTGAACACCCGCTGCACTCAGACTCAAGCACGCCCCGAACACCAAACCCCAAGCCCTAAACCCAACCCATAAAACATTGTAAATGCATTACCCGCAGAGTCCATACATGATGGGATTATGGAGGTGGGTCTCCAAAACCGTACTAAGCATGGTCTTTTGGGAACTAATTTCGAAACGGTCTTCTATCTGGACCGTGTGGATTATGAAACCACTGCTACACGACTGTACAACCCTGTAACTAACACCCTTAAACCCGTATCAAGATGAAGAAGAGGTCGTATGGCAAACCTAAGGGACCATTGAAAAATCCTCGAGCCGTTAAAGCAACGCTAAAATATGAAGTTCGTAAACACCCATTAAGGTACCCCTTGAAAAATACGAGGCCTCAAACCCCCCGATCCCTGAAACAAAGCCTACACAATTATTGTTGACACCCAATTGAAACCAAAAGCCCCGAAAAACACATTAGCAACCCTTTGAAGCCATAACAGCGAAAAGCTTTTTTAAACCCTTCACCAAACCAAAAGAACCTTGCAAAATATGAAAACCCCGCGTGCTTTGTTCCCTAAACCCTAAACCCTAAATCCTAAATCCTAAACCCTAACTAAACTCCTAAACCTTAAACTCCTAAACCCTAAACCCCTAAACCCTAAACCTAACTCAAAACTCCTAAACCCAAAACGCTAAACCCTAAAACCCCAAACCCTAAACCCTAAACCCTAAAACCCTAAACCCTAACTAAACTCCTAAACCTTAAACTCCTAAACCCTAAACCCTAAACCCTAAACCCCAAACCCTAAAACCCTAAACCCAAAACTCATAAACCCCCAAAACCCCAAACCCTAAACCCTAAACCCCAAAACCCCTAAACCCCAAACCCCAAACCCTAAACCCCAAAACTCCTAAACTCCTAAACCCCAAACAAACCAACTCGGAGGTCCCCAGCCCTGGGGTGTCAGAAGCACAGCCGAGCGCTCGTCGGCTCCGACCTCGACTTCAGATTTCCTGGGGTTTCTTTGTTTAGGAATTAGGGTTTAGGGGTTTAGGGTTTAGGGTTTAGGGTTTAGGGGTTTAGGGGTTTAGGGTTTAGGGTTTAGGGTTTCTTTGTTTAGGGTCATCACTTTGAGGGTCTGGATTTGGGGTTTAGGGGTCTAGGGTTTGGAGATCGGGGTTTTAGAACTTAGGGTTTAGGGGTTTAGGGTTTAGGGTTTAGGGTTTTGGGTTCAGGGTTTAGGGGTTTAGGGTTTTAGGGTTTAGGGTTTAGGGTTTAGGGTTTAGGGTTCAGGCTTTAGGGTTTAGGGTTCAGGGTTTAGGGCTCCGGATTTAGAGCTTAGGGCTCAAGGCTTAGAGTTTAGGGTTTAGGCTTTAGGGTCAGCTACATAACTATACTGAACTTACATGAACTTAGAACCTTGGACAGAAGGGGGCTCCTCCAAGCACACCAAAACCCTACTTTTTTTTGCAGGGCCCCTATAATATCAATGGGCTCTATATAAGGGCTCCTCTAAGGGTTCTAAAAGGATCTATACTCTACTGAACTTAGAACCCTAGCAAAAAACTATAAATTTAGCGTATAATCACCAAAAAATAACAAATATTTCTAAGTACCCCTAAGTTTGAAGGACTTCTGGAGGGTTTTATAAAGGTCTCGGGTTTCGGAGTTAAGGGTGTGGCGTTTAGGGTTTTGGGGTTTTGTGAAATCATGTTTGCTTCTTGTTTGCGGGGATGGGTTCGTACAGGTAGTGTTTGGGGCGGGGGTGGTCCGCGGTTTTACGAGTTTTGCTTTAAAGGTTTACAAGATTGTATGGGGGTTTGTTCGGTTGTTTTGATGTTTGAAGGACTGTAGTGGTAGAGTTTCTTTTCAAACTTGTGGATCCCCCAGGAACAAGAAGTCATGTCCTCGAGAAGCCGCGAAACTCCCTGAGGAAGCTTTTATTTTTTTCATACCTATACACACATCTCATAAAAAAAAAGCACGTGCTTAAGGGCCATGGGCGGTCTATTGCGGAAAGCAAAATCAATCGACCCAACAGCAGGCACTCCGGAGCTCTGACGACGATGGCCGCACCGGAGCAAGTCGACACGGCCTGACGATTTAGGTTCAACTTTTAGGGTCTTTAGGAGTTTGAAGCTCTTTACGGTCTTTAGGGCTTACAGGGCGTGTAGGATTGATTTAGGTTTAAGGTTCAGGGTATGTAAGTAAGGCCTGTAGAGTTTAGGGTTTGGGGCTTATCGGGGTGAGGATTTTGGCTTGAAGATACAGGGTCCATGGGCGTTACTTGGAGGGTCGGGGGACTTACTAAGCAGTTATTTTAGAGAGTTATAGTACCATAACCCCAATTAGGGGTTCCTTTTAAGGTACGTACAACTCGACTTATTACCTACTTACTAAGTCCCCCGACCCTCCAAGTAGGGTTCTTTGGGTTTAGGGTTTCCGAAAGTTTGGTGTCCTTGTTGTGGGCCACTGTATTAAGGATCCTAGTCTTGATTAGAATCTGCGTTAAACTGGGGTCCCGGTGTGGCGCCAGAAGCCGTACACTGTGTATACATGCTATTACGTACTCACTGTCAGCGAAAAAAACGTCATCTGACAAGTAAGCTCTGGAACCTATGTACTTGTGACACAGGAACAATGAATGTACATACACATATCATACCCGTTGCCTCACGATCCTTGTCAAGCGGCCTCATACATGGAGGACTGTATGCGAAGGGACAGCGTGACAGCGCAGCCATGGCTTCAGGAAACCCGTGGCCATCTGCTGAGCTTCCCAGTGGATGGTGTTTTCGTGGCAGATAAGGCACTCGTGATTCGGTCCATGAGTGCCCAAGGCGAGGTACGTAGGACAGTCTGGAGGGGTCCAGCCCTCGGAGACTTGGGGGATCTCTGGTGCGGAAGCAGGAGGTGTACCGGCCACCCGCTGCGCCGGCGACGCGGCCGACCCCAAGCTGCCAGAAGACGTGGTTACATCTGCAAGCTGTTGCTGGCGTCTGTGATAACCAGTTTCCTGGCCGAACTCCTTTTCCGTCTTCACCTTGGTAGCCTGCAGCCTTGCTGCCAAAGTCCGATGAGATTGAGCTGTTCGTATCTTCCTCTCCTGCTCGGCCAGCTCCAACTCCAGCAGTTGGAAACCGGATTAAGGCCAAATAGTGCTGGGATTCCCTATATAATTGAGGCTATGGGGTTTCCAACTTTTGGGCTTCTACTGTAAACCCTAAAACCCCCTAAATCCTGAACCCCTGAGCCCCACACCCTCAAGCCTAGAAGGCAGCGACAGCACACCTCCCCTTAAAAGCTCATTGCACTTAGCCCTCCAAAGAGAAGTCTTGAGCGTGCAGACTCGGGTCCCCCAGAGCGCCATGACCTTTGGGCCGCAGACGATCTCTCCATCCAGGTACTTGGAGTTACTAAGTAGTTATTTTAGAGAGTTATAACTACCATAATCCCAATTAGGGTCCCTTTTCGTACTTATAAGTCTACTTATTATCTACTTACTAAGTCCCCCGACCCTCCAGGTAGTGTCGCGTGTAGACCCCCTAGGTTTTGGGATTCCTACAGTGAGGCCATGCAGGGACAAGATTGAGGATGCTACTATGAGTTCTTCAAACCAATCAGGGTTGAGGATTTTATTCGGGGTGCCGAAACTATCCACGAGGTACGAGTAGGGCTTAGGCTTTAAGGCTTCGGTGTTTTGAACGACCCAATCTTGCCTAGAATATAACTTTGGCAAGGCTGCTGTGCCAAAGTGCACCAAGCATGGTCTCTAGAGGGAGTTTGAGGTCTCGGAGATAGGGTTCAAGGCTTAGGGTTTATGACAGTCTGGCTACCATTAGCCTAAAACCTTCCTTAAGTAGTTATGGTCTCTTGAGCGCCAAAGCCCTGCAAGGTTCGCCTTCTGTGAACTTAGCAGTCGCGCGAGGAAAAGGCCTGCATGTGGTAGCTCGAACAGCGGCGGACGCCGCCAAGCACCCGGAGCGCTGAGCGCACCTCGAATGATGCAAAGGTTTCTCCTACCCTATCATGCTCGCCAACGCAGCAAGTAACTCTTGTAATGTACGGTCACATGCATCACGTTGTATCTGTGCATTTGGGGTAGACGTAGGTGGGCGCTGAAGTTCGGATGCACGACACTTTCATCACCTACTTGTGTGTAGGCTCTTGTAGATTAGTCTTTCGGGTTATAGCCAGCAAGAGCAAGACATGGTGCCCTGAGGAAAGCTTAAACCCCGAACGGTCAGGGACCCTACCACCTCGATCCACAAACCTTAGAACCCAGACCCTGGACTACCATGAAGATACAGCTTACTGCAAACCCCCAAAAAGGGTTCCTTTGGGGCTCCTTTAAGGGATCTACAACAAAGGGTCTTCAGGTTTTAGGGTTAAGGGCCTAGGGGATTATATAGAGTAGACCATGGAGGTGTAAGCGCATGAGTCACCTTGGCACCTACTCTTGGGGTCAGGCTCTCAGCAAACAGGTTTGAGGGGTTTTGAGGGTTTGGGAGTGATCAGGGATATATAACCCAGAGGGTCCACATACACTATCATTATGGAATTGGGTCCCAAAAGACCATCCCCAATATGGTTCTGGGTAAGGATCAGAAACCCCTCACTCCCGAATTGCTTGGGGCATCTCCGCGACCTCTAATTGAATGCAAACGAGGATAGTAGCCCCCACAAGGGTGTACTGAGTCCTCCTTGCTTCTCTAGGTTCCTGAGTAGCCCCATTATAACAAGGGTGCCCTTTTTCCTACTATTCGGCTTGATAAGGGGACCTAAAATAAACAAGGCAAAAGGGTATAGACTACTCAGGAGCCTCGTTTTGGACTGACAGCAGCAAGCATCATACGAGAGTTTCAGAACAAGGCTTAGGTTCACGGTTTAGGGTTAGCTTCTCGTGGATAGGACCTCCTTACGAAGCTCTACAACACCCCATAATTTGTCCCGGGGAGGAGCAATGTTGGTAATTGCGCCAGGCTGCTTAACTGACCCTACTGCCTTGCCGGGTTCATGGCTTTTCGTGGATAGGACCTCCTTATTGAAGCTCTACAACACCCCATAATTTGTCCCGGGCGCTGTCGCATCCTCCGATCGGCCAGCAGCATCAGCAAGCAAGCGGCGGACCTGCAATCTGCTAGGAAGGGCTCACGTACATAAAGGGCTTGGGTTTGCTAACCTTCGGAAAAACCTTTGTAGGATGTTGAAAAAGCTTTCGGTCGGTTATAAGGGTTTCAGACGGGCTTCGTGCTTGTAATGCGCACTACCCTAAACCCGGAACCCTAAACCTAGAATGTACGGCTCAAACTTTTCGGGATTTTCCTGGCGAGGGAGGCGCTCCAGGGTTTGGGGTTTAGTGGGGTTGAGGGCACGGTTTAAGGTTTTGGGTTTAGGGTTTAGGGTGGTTTAGGGTTGAAGGGTAGGGGCTTGTAGATTGGGTTCAGGATTGCGGGCATAAGATTCGAATCTCACCTGTAGCACCAAGCCCTACGAAATAGCAAATAATCGTAGACCGCGGAACTATCAATCAGGGATCGGCGTCATGAGTCACCTGCAGGGCTTGTAGGGCCCCTTGACCATGTCTTCAGCAAGCTTACGACATGATTCAGGGTTTGGGTTGTAGGGCTTCCACGCAAGAAATTACATCATCCTTGGATGTGAAAGTACGGAGCACTTGCTCCAACATGACGAACCTCAGCTGAGGACCATGATTGGCAATGCATCGTGAAGTCTAGTATGAAAGCCCGCATAGGCGAAATGAATTAAGGGTATTGAGCTCGCTGGGACCTGCAAACACCTGATCCTTACCCTACATAATTGAGGATCGTTCTTTGAAGTTATATGGGTGGTTGTCAAAATTATGGTCCCTTTTTGGGTACTCTATATATTAGGTGCCGTACTATAGTAGGGACCCAAAACGGCACCATAATTTCGACAACCACCCATATGGCTTGATGTAAACCACAGCAACAACCTTCTGCTCCTGATGCTCGTACGGCACCCTGCAATCCGACCCTAAACCCTAAACCCCTTAAAGGGAGCCCTATGACAGAACCCTATAGTACCCTTAATTAAAGGACCATAGCTACTAAGTCCCATGACCCTCCAAGTATACCCTAAACCCTAAACCCTATAGATCCCTGCAATACAAAAATGTGAGCCGGAGATCGAAATCCTTTAGGGTTTAGGTTAGAAGGGCCCCCACCCTGTAATAGTGGTATAATAAGAATATAATAGCCCTACCATTATCCTTACAGTCACTATTACAAGGTGGGGGCAGCTTCTAAGGTTTAGGGTTTAGGGTTCAGGAGATCCGAAACCCTCGCTACACCCTACAAGTCCTAGAACACGCATGCTTTAAAACTACAGGTCGTAGGCCGTAGGCCCCAAAAACTGCGAGGCCCTGTGAGCCCCAAACCCAGACAGTGCGACCACAAACCAGGAGCCATCATCGTACTTGGAGGAATTTCAATTGGGGTTAAAAGTGCTTGTAAGTAGGGTTACTTTGTTTATAACCCCAGTTACTAAGTCCCGTGATCCTCCAAGTAAGCCAATGGCCCGAATGCCGTAGAAGCTGACGCCTTCAGCCCGGCTTAGACCCTAAACCCTAAGCCCCTACTTGGAGGGTCGGGGACTTAGTAACTGGTTATTTTAGGGACTTATGAGTACCATAACCCCAATTAGGGTCCCTTTTAGGGTACTTATGAGTCTAGTTACTACCTACTTACTAAGTCCCCCGACCCTCCAAGTAGACTCAGTAAGAACCTTGACCTCAAGCACCACAAACCCCTGAAAGTTCTGAATGTTTGATGCTAGCCTAGACCCCAAGTCCAAAACTATCCAGCCCTCAAGCCCAAAACACTGCAATTCTCGAATCTTCCGAACCATTCAACCCCACACGCTCCAAACCGTATGGGTTTCAACCAAACATCCAAGCTCCAATCCCTCCATGCAACTTGAGGCGCAATGCCTTAAGCAAACATGTGGCGCTGTCGATAGAAGAGCACCCTAAAACCTAAAACGTAAACACACAACAGAACCCTAAACCCCTACACTCGGAAACGAAGACCCTAAATCCAAGACACATGATTGAACACTGAAACAACCTAAACTAAAACCCTAAACCCTAACTGCATAACTAAACCCTTAAACCAAAAACGCGTCCCAACACTTGGGACCAGGCTGTGGGTATCACAGCGGTGGCCCGCTTTGCCAACTCCAAGGACCTCAAATCAGCGGGGCCTACTGTACTGTGGTCTAGGGTTTCGGGGTTTAGGGTTTAAGCCTTAGGGTTGAGGCGATACCTAGTACTGCGAACCCGAAAAACCCTAGCACCACCAACAAAAAAAGTATGATGCCTCAAACTCCCGAGAACATGGAATATGATGATGATGGTGATGATGATCGTCATCATCAACACCATCATCACCATCATCATGGGATCGCTCTTGGAGATTCCCCCCAAACCCACTTTTAGCAACAGCTTCTGCCGGCTTGCACACTTGAAAATGGCCATTACAAACTTGGGACCGTTCTTTAAGACCCCCTTCGAACAACACACACTCACTTCTACCCCTCCGATATTGCTCAAAGGATCATGGAACTTAGTAACAAGGCTTATAAATCAGGTAGCTATACTTACGTTTACTTATAGCCTCATAGCCCTGGCTAACATACTTGTACCCTTACTTACTAGCCGGCTTATAGGCGTTAAGGGTGAGTATTTAGGGCACACGCTTCAATGAATACCATAAACTACGGGCAAGCTGATCTATACTTTTAATGACAATTAAGGCTGCGGGCATTAGAAGCCACAAGCCGTCTTTGCTGGCTGTAGCGGGCCCTGAGGACATGGCAGGCACGATGCCATAGCAAGACAGCCACGACGCCTGTTTCGGTTAGGGTCTCAAGTTCGAGGATTACTGTGAGTTGATCTGAGTTCAGGCTACGGGATTTATCAGGATTTGCGATTGCGGGTGCGAGGCTTCAGTTGAGGTGTAGTGACAGACATATTAACCCATTTGGTTGCAGAACCGGTTGCTGAAAATTCCCTCACCCTGAACCGCAAATCCCAAACTTGTAATCTCAAGCCGTAAACTTTTATTATTTCCAAACCCTAGAAACCCTGAACATGTAACCATCCCCAAAGCCTTGAACCCAACCTCACGAATCCCATGTGTAAGCCGTTGTAGCCCTCAGAAGAGTCAGGCTGGCACCCTTCCAGGAGCCCATCTATAAACCCACACCCACACTCAACCTCAACAAAAACAAAAATCCCTTGAAGAAACCTTTTCGATGCCTGAAAGGATCCCTTCACATCTAACTTACAGGAGCCCTTGCAACCCCCAATCCCAACTCCTCCACATCTGCAAACTCGACACAGGCCCTTCCAAAATCCCATCAGACCCTCTCACAAAACGATCTACCAAAAAATCGGTCTGAACACACATAGAAACCCTGCAACGATTGAAACACAAAAAAACTAAGCTCAGAATCGTTCAGGCCTCGCCGAGCTAAGCCCTTCGGTCGCTGCGTCCGCCTTTTCAAGCTGACGGGCTTTCGGGGCTTGTCGTCGAAGGTCTTCTCTGATCTACTACGATCAAGCACGTAGGATTCCGAGTTTGGGTCTTGTGTGGTCGAAAGGTCTTTAAGATTTAGAGTATGGGTTTTGTTTATAAGACTTCGATTCTGGGCGCTTAGGTGAACACGCTGTAAGGTGTTGGTAGGGTTGTATTGGGCTCTTCATACGGCTGCTATAGGATGTTATCAGGTGTTTGTCCGAGTGTGTGTGTGTGTGTGTGTTTGTATCTGTATTTGCCTGGTGTTTACATGTACTGTGGGGGCCTGAATGATTATCTATACTATTTTTGGGGGGTTCCTTATAATGTTATGGTACAGTAGCATATAATGTACCCAAAACCCTTTCCTAATTAGTAAGGCCCCTATATTACTTCGGGACTCTTCTTTTCAACAGGAGCTTCTAGGTGTTTTACACAGAGCTTCTATAGGGCTTGTGATCCTCACTGTTTTCTTCGTAGTCGGGGCCTGTACCTGTAGAGTCTAGGGATCAGGGTTTAGGGTGTCTCCTTGTCTTCAGGGTTGGTGAATCTGCAGGATACCTCTCATGATACTTATTAAGGGAAGACGGTGAAACATTGACATTCCAAGGGTCTACTTCAATTCTGAACCCGATCCGAGAACTCTTTTAAACCGGCCCTAAACCCTAAACCCTAAACCCTAAACAAACAGTTCAAGCGCGCAGGCCCAACAGGCCACATCTGGGCCTGTTGGGCCTTGGGCTTCGCATTTAGGGTTTTGGGTTTTAGGGTTTTAGGGTTTAGGGTTTAGGGTTGTAGGGTTTAGGGTTTAGGGTTTAGGGTTTTAGGGTTTAGGGCTTAGGGTTTAGCGTTTTAGGGTTTAGGGTTTTAGGGTTTAGGGTTTAGGGTTTAAGGTTTAGGCTTTAGGGTTTTAGGGTGTAGGGTTCAGGGTTTTAGGGTTTAGGGTTTTCTTTAGGTTTAGGGTTTAGGGTTCAGGCAAAAACCCCAAAACTGTTGAAGGCTCAGTCAGGGCTTTTAACGGTTCTGGGCCAAACTTCGATGAGTTGGGGTTCCGGGTTGAATTCTGGGGATGTTTTTTAGCAAGATGCAACTCGCAACCCCCTACGGAGAAAAAAGCACCGAGCCCAAAGCCACTAGTAAACTTCAAAAATCCCCCATACAAAACCCCCAAGGACCCCCGATAAAGCCCCCTCATACAATACCCTATGGTAGAAGCCAGAAAGTTGGAACATTAGTAGCCTCATGCCCCTAAAGTAAAGTATAAGGGATCCTAGCACTAATCCTCCTAAACCCATGTTCCAACTTTCTGGCTTCTACTGTAAACCCATAGCCCCGAACCTTAAATCCATAGAATCGAGGCCAGTCTCTGAGAATTGCACCTCCCCAAGAAGAGCAAGGAACTGCGGCACATGCGCGGCCACCTTTCGAATCTGGAGAAGTATAGGCTTCAGGAGCCATAAATAGCGGAATAGGCTTGCGGCAGTATAGTTGAGTATGATGAAAATAATGATCCCTAGGGCATTTGTTGGCTGTGGCTGTGAGCGCTGTACGAATTGCTCCTTGGCACCAGCTCACGAGAAGAACTCTGCACCGTGCGTGCTATCTTCATATACCACGAATGCATAAGGTTAGCCAGGGCGGTGTGTCAGGCAAGCAATTTTCAAGGAATGTATAGGTGCAGGTTTCCAACCAGTAGGGGTGTGGTTTACCTCTTCTTCTTCCATGCAAGAGGATTCGATCTTATACGCAGGAGCGAATACTACACCGCGACCTGAGTCTGCTCTGGGCAGCGAGCAAGTGGCTGTATTGGATTGTGGTCGAGGGTAGCGTCGGGTAGTAGATTTCTGCATTTGTTACTCATGAAGCTTTAAAACCCAGCACCCTGCGGGTATGTACTCGAGCCTGTTGTAGATCTGACCTTCGGGTTATCATGTGTAGAAAGCTGCGTAACTGTAAGAAACTAGATAGCAGTGATCATTTTCAGGCGGTCTACGATGGAAGCCTGCAAAACTAGGCTATGGGATTCAAAGTTTGCAAGCCCTAAGAAATACCATTCCGATCCAGATACAACCCATTTTCTCCGCACGACCATATTAATCATGCCAAGCACTGTGCAACCATACAGGCCATATGGGAGTTTCCGAAAATGGGGGACCCTTATGTAGTACCCTAAATACTAGGATCCTTATTAGAAGGATCCCCAAAATAAGGTACCCCTAATTTCGGAAGCTCCCATATACAGACCCCAACGAGCCGCCACAGGGATGCCAAGTTCCGTCGCCCGCATGCGTTACTGATCAGGCCTCATGATCATATCACAGTTTATCCGAGGGGTTTAGGGTTTAGCCCTTGCCTAAAGAAGTTACCGTAAGTCCTTCAGGTAACAGGTTGCCAGCTCTCACAGCTTATGGCTTTTAGGTTTAGGGTTTGTGCTAGAAGTTCTGCGATCCCAAAGAACACGATAAAGACGTCACAGCTGATGCTTGGGGGATGACAGGACTAGTAAGTAAGGATACAAGTACCTTAAGTACGAGTATAAGTAAGTACACGATTGTGCTCTATAACCCTATAGTTAATAAGTCCGCTGATCCTTTAAGTGACCTCAGCCCACGACTTACATTCAAGAACAGTCTTCGCGGTTAGCACTTTATTGGCCACGCCTTGTCATCAGGCAGCTGAAGCTTGAAGTACCTGATGCAGCTCGGTAACAATACTATACTATACCATACTATACTATACTGTAGTTGCTACTCTGTATCAACACTTGCTGAAGCTGGAGATACCTGACGCAGTTTGATTGCTCGGCTTGGAGGTCGTCGGCGATTTAGGATTTCCGAGCTCCAGGTTGAGGATCAGGGCCTAAAGGGCCTTTGGGATTTGGTGCCTGCCAGAGAATCAGCCCGACGGTACATGGATCCTTAGCTTACTCCTCCAAAAAGCCACGGAAATAGAAGGTTAAACTTTCCGATTCCTACTAAACGATAAGAACCCAACAAGTTTAAAGGTTGGGTATCAGGGATATAAGTTAGAGATAGTCCGTCGACTCGTGGTGTCACAACTGTAAACCTAACAGCACATACCAGAGCAACAAACTAAGACTGGAAATGCTGGCAGCAACGACAGTTAGTAACATTGAGCTCATGAATGAACACGGAATAAGGTATATATGAGTAAATAATCGCAAGAATGACCATCATACTAGTACTGTACAAGTAGCAGAGTACGGCAACAACCATAGTAATTATTTAGCAGCATGAATAAGAACCCTGATTCTGATGAGAATATGAACAATACCAGCAAGAAGTAACACAAATCCTGGTAACACTATCGCAATAATCAAATCGTGCCGGGCAAGGACACAGAAATCACCCCAAACCGCGTTGCCAGACAAGCAGTTAAGCCACGCACAAGATCCCCAAACCCCTACTATCGATCAACACCCCGTAAGTCATGCATATATGGGAGTTTCCGAAATTTAGGGGTACCTTATTCTGGGGTCCTTATAATAAGCATCCTATTGTTTGGAATACTATACTAGGGTCCCCTATTTTTGGAAGCTCCCACATGAAAAAAGGCCGCATGGCTTCCACAAAACCAGGCTAAAGATCTTTGTCTCACGACGTTATTCGGTATTCGACGGAAATGGGGCTCACCGCGCCTTAAGATCGAAACCCTCAGCCCGACACTCCAAACCGCTTGGACATGAACAAACAAAAGCCCTAAACCATGAAACTCCAAACTTTGTACACCCTTCACCGCCTTCGCCCTCAAACTCTCACCTCGACACCAAACTCGCTCGTCAAAATCCTCAAAGCAAGCGTTGCACCAACGTGGTCTGGCCGGTTTAAAGTTTAGGAACTGTGCGGTTTAGAAGTAGGGTTGAGGGCGGGGCTGGACTTTGAAGTAACCAGGGAGAAAAAAGTATAGACTTTTATTTCATAATGGTTCCTTGAAGGAACGGGTACCAAAAGAAGTACGTATTCAAGTATGGTACTCCAAACCCAGGGGGGGCACAAGTTGATGGCCAAGGTAGACACGAAGCTCGTGCCTGGCGCTTGCGGCGACGGATTCAGAATTGCGGGTCATAGACTTCAGATGACTTCAGGCTTACCCTAAGGGTCCAGGTATCTCCTTAGGAGGGTCCGGCATGTCCTAGGGAGAGTCCTTGGGTCTCTTTGGGGTCTCAGAAACCCTCAAATTAGAGGTTCCCCAGTTTGTTAGGACCCTTAGGGTACCTCCGGGGCAGGTAAGGTTTCGGGTTGGGTTGTTTTGGATCGCTAGGGTTTTCAGGACGGGGATTGATGGGGAGTTGGAGAGCTTTGGTCTTCTGACTGCAGACTTCAGAAGCACTATTCCGGCATTTCAAAGGGGAATAATGGGGACCCTTAATGGGGACCCCTACCCCTATAATGGGCTATAATATGGGTATATACTAGCTATATTCAGGGTATATACCTAGGGGTCCTTATTAGGGGTCCCTCCTTTTACCCTTGGAGGCTTTGCTGCCATCCAAGTCTCGAGCCCATCGTCCCAAAGCCGTCGGGTGAAAGGCTTTAGTCTTTAGTGTACAGCTCAGTTTTCAGGGTGTACCTTAACCTACCAAAACCTACTCTTTTTTGGAGGGTCCCTGTAAATTCCATATTAGGGTTTGTACTACAAAAAACGGGGTTCGGTAGGTTAAGGTAGCATGTCGGGTTCAAGGCGCAGGATTGATGCGGAAGATATGGATAAAGTGAGCTGCCCTCTTGCTGGAGGTGACCCCTGGTTTAGGGTTTAGGGTTTAGGGTGTAGGGTTTAAGGGTTTAGGGTTTAGGGGTCAGCGGCCAGGAGAAAATTTGCCGTAGTGTTAACACAATGACCTCCACCAAAGAAAAGTGCGCAGACCGCCGGTGCCGTCGAGGAGTCGCGCGCAAGCTTCATGAGGGCATCACGGCACGGATGCGATAGGGTCTTGCATCATCAAGCGAGCTGTGCCATGTGGACCAGATAGTCGAACGTGCTGGGATTTAGATTGAGGCCTGAGGGATTAGGCACGTTTGGGGTTGATGTGGCTGAGAGTTTCAGGTTCTTGTTAGCGAATTTCAAGTTACCATAACCTACCAAGCCCTACATGTTGAAAGGTTCTTATTATAAGCTCTAGCCAAGACTTTGTAGGGACCCTACAAAAAGTATGTAGGTTCGGGATAAAGCTTCTTGACTCTTGACAGGACCCAGGTTTGGGGCTTGGGCGACAAGGCCGCTCATCCTACATCGCATGGTCATCTCATCCCATGGTGGGGTTCCTTATACGTATTCATGGACCCTGAAACCCTGTTCTAACACACACTACCACAGCCCTTCAGGCCTGCTGCCGTACTTAAAGGATCATGGGACTTAGACTTAGTAACTACTTGGAGGGTCGGGGGACTTACTGAGTAGTTATTTTAGACAGTTATAAGTACCATAACCCCAATTAGGGTCCCTTTTAAGGTACTTATAACTCTACTTGTTACCTACTTACTAAGTCCCCCGACCCTCCAAGTACGGTTCCTCAAAGAGCTCCTCTAACGGCTCTATACGGGATCTCTACAGGGGCTTCACACACACTTGTAAGAGTGGCTTCTACCCCTGTGATGCTGCTTAAAGGATCATGGGACTGAGTAACTACGATTATACATAAGGTAACTATAGTTGCAATTACTTAATATAACCCTACTTTGAACAGATTTATATCCTGACCTACTAAGTCCCAGGATCCTCTAAGTACGGACCCGGAGAGACCCACTTATTACATTTTGCAGGGGCCTCAAAAATTAGAACAGGGTTTCAGGGTGCCTCAATACGTATAAGGGACTACGAAACTTTCAAGGGATGACCATACTAACCCATAGTATTTACGGGGCATCAGGCTCTTTGAACTAGACTGCACCATCCAGCCAGAACAGGCCAACTTCAGGTCGCAGCACTTCAGCGTTAATCCTCTCCCGCCCTAGTGGCAAAATATCCAAACCGTCAAGGGTGTTGGCTACCAAACACCATGCGTATTTAATTATCGGGTTTCGGGAACGAAAACCCATTCAGGAAGGACCGAGAACATGGATGTTCCAGGAATCTGTTTTAATGTATTCTGCAGAGTTTCAAGGGCTCTTGGGACTGGCAGATTTCGAGGTCGATAGGCTTGATATGCAGTTTTGGGCTCTCCGTAGATTGTACCCGAAACCCTAAACTCTTTTAGGATTTAGGGTGCGAGGTCCATTAAAGTCAGGGGTTGTGGGTTCTCTTGCTGTCCAGGTGCTGCGGGAAGCAACTTGGATCAACTTCTCGGCTATTGTGGGCGCCTGGCATCCAGATCGTTGCCTCTACCTAAGCCCTGAAGAACCTACCTTTTTAGGTTCCTTATTATGATTTCCTTATATAAGTCCTTAAAAAGGGAGGTTCTTCAGGGTTAAGGTAATTCCCCAAGAGTCAATGTACTCATATAGTATATACGTTTTCCTTAATATAGTCCCTATTTAGGTACTGGGGGGCCCAAGTATATGCTATATGAGTACATGGACCCTTGGAGAAGTCTAGTTAGAAGGGCGGGTAAGGGGTTCTATCAGAATGGCACATGGAATCTTTGGAATCTTCAAGGGGTTTTCGGGTTTCAAAGCACTGGGAAACGTGATGCGCCGAAGACTGAGTACCCTAAACTCTCGGAGCCATGGTAAAGTCGCTAGAATGGGCAATGCAGAGTTTCGTCCACCAGCAATGGGACACACTTTGCAATTCAATAACTATACAAAAGGAGGCATCATGTCACAGCTTAAACGCACTTGTGTTACTTACCGCCAGGGTCCAAGTGCCCAATAAGCTTATACTTCCCAAATATTAACCTATACATAGCTACTAACTATCCGACATCCTAAACCCAACCCCTAAACCCTAAACCCTAAGCCCTAGACCCTAAACCGCCAAGTACCTCATCTTTGGGTCCTTTGGACCCTTGGAGTTGGCTAAGGAACGACACTACCGGCCGCGCACCCACAGAACTTACTATCCGGTAATTAATGTAGGAACCTGATTAAGAAACCCTGGGCGTATAACCCCCAAAATAATAGGGTTCATATAAGGAAGAGAGAGAAATCTTTGTGAGGAAGCCCGCCAGGTGGAAGAGCTCCCCAAGGAAAAAGTGAAACCATGAAGTCATATCATGCTGGTAACCGCCGAGGACGTTCTTGAGAATGCACACGGGGCCTACTTGCTACAAAAAACCAGAAGGGGTGAGAGGGCCTAAACCACAAGCCAGAGCAGGAGGTAAGGCAGATAACCGATCATGGCACCACTAGCCGTATCGCATTTTCAGAACAGCAGCTCTGACAGCGAGATGCCATGCTAAGACAGCCTGATCATAAGGAGCGTTTCGTCCTAACGGCCATCCAAGGCGACGCTGCGCAGCGTCAACAGGAACCGCAGGGCGGTCAATGTCAAGGGGCAAAGAAGGGCATTCCCAAAGGATATGCTCAGTAGACCCCACAGAGCTCAAGCAGAAAGGACATGTGACATCATTGCCTTGTGCGCGTGCATAAGCGGCAGGAGACATCAAGGCTCCTGAAAAGCTGGCAAGGTGGGCATGTGAAACACAAGCTTTACGAACGAGGGCCACGCGCGCTTCACTGTAACGCAAGCCCCGACAGGAAGAAGCATCATTACGCTCGGAGCGCTGCCAGCGCAGAAACAGCGCGCATCTCCACCCCTCCCGAAGGAGGTGCAGGCAGGCATCGAGAGGTCTCCAAAATGGAGACGCAGGGTCAAGAGACACTTGCGCAGCAATGGTAGCATGACGCCACGCCCACTGGTTTAAGACCGACCAGCCGAAATGCTTAAGAGAGCGAGAAATCACAGAAGACCAACCTCTCGTGCGACGCCAGTCACCCGGAGCGAGACCAGTAGAACTAGCCCGCCTCCAAGCCGCAGCGAAATTGGATTCAAGAACGCGATAGGCAAAGCATAAGCGATGCCCACGCAACAGCTTGCGAAGATCAGGAGAACCATAGCGAGGCTCGCGCATATAAACAGCGACCTGAGTGTCAAAACGATCCATGGCCCGCTTGACAGGAAGTTGCAAACAAGCGCCCCAAGCCGCAGTGGAAACGGCAACAGAGGCAATAATCACATGCCTGGATTTCCACGAAATGGGAAGACATGCAGCCCGACGCAAGAGCGCAAGGGCCTTGCAATACCGATCAGTCTCCTTGGCATTAGCACGCCTGGCACGAGCACCACGAAACGAATTGCCAAGGATGCAGGGCTGATCGGTAACCTGATCAGCAGGCATGCTCTCCAAAAGTGAGCGCCTGCCCCATGCCCTAGCATGGAAAAACTGCGACTTCTTCAAGTTATCACGCAAACCGAGAAGCCCATTCCAAGACGCCCAGACGCCTTGAATGGCGGAAGCCTCTTGCAGGGTGGGAGAGGCCCAACTCCTGTCATCAACGTATGTGCGGATAAGCGAAGCAGGAAATGCGGACACAACCTCCGCAGTAGCAGGTGTCAAGACCGCACACATAGCAATCATAGACCAAGCATCCCCCTGCGGAAGACTAGTGCCTACCTTAACCGGAGAACCCAAAGAGCAGCCCTCGAACTCTAACCAACGGAGTTGATCAGACCACATGGCGTTGAGCATGGACCAAACGTGAGCCGGTATCCCAAGGGCCTCAAAGACCACTCCCGCGACAGCCGGAGAGCAGTGATCAAATGCCAGGGCGTAATCTAAGGAAAAAACGAAGTGATCCCGCATGGCACAATCCATGAGCGGGGCGAGCGCGCTGTAAAGTTCACGGCCTTTAAGACCGCCGCAAGCTTCAGAGGGCCACCATGACCTGATCCACTGTTGCGCCCCCGAAGAACGCAAAGTAGCACTTGACCAAAGCCGATACCAAGAAGAGAAAATAGTGATTGGTCTAAGGCTATCAACCTCCCTAGCACCATCAACCTCTCTTACACCCTTGCCAGGTTTCGGCAGGTGCACCTGCCTGGCGTTTTTCCAAGAGGAAGGTACATGCGATGAAGTTTCACACTCCTTGCAAAAAGCATCAAAAGCAGCGAAGAACTCCAAAGGAAAGTCAGCTAACTCACTCCCGTACCACCCGTCGGGCGACGCCGCCCTGGAGCGCAGCTTGGTGGCCGAAGCAGCCCATTCAGAAGGAGTGGGTCTAGCCCACTCAGTGTTGTCAGGCACAGGCATGCGCCGCAGCGCCTGAAGCACCCTAGCGCGCAAGGCATCGAGGTCAGGAAGCGTGCGATTCCAAACAGATAACCACTTCTCTTTGATGAGCTCCAAAGAAGAAGTCACATCGTCAGTGGCACACGGCTCGGAATGCGAAAACAAGCCCATAAATGGCGAAGCAATGGCAGATCTGATCCACCGGAAGCACTTAGTCTCATCATTGCGCATGTTGTCCCTCCAGCTCGCCATCCTAAGACGTTGAGCTTCAGAGCGACGTCGATTGATCTGCTCTCTCAGAGAATTAGAATTCTGCTGAAATGTACGGCTAGGGTCAAACCACGGACCTTGAACCTTGCTACACAAGTTGGCAAAAGAGGCCGTGTGAGAGCGGCCCAAACGCTCCAGCTTGCACAACTCCTGTAAACGAGCATACGTGTTGCGCATACGGCGCAAGCGATAGCTTTCAAGGCAATCATCCAACTGACCCCGCAGAGGTAGGCCCTTCTGAAGACAAATTTTGTCCTTCAACCTGCATGGAGGGATAGGCAATCGCTCCTGAGGGAACTGCTCACGCGCTTGGGACCAGGCATAACGCAAACACACCTGGAAACGGATGCTGAGCTCGCACCAACTCTCATCAACATCCGCCTGAGTGTGCAGCTGAGGGCATCGAAAATCATTCAGCTGGCGCCACTTTCTAAGCAACCAGGTCTGCCACAAGAGTTTGGGCACAAATTTAGGCCTAGACAGGTCAAAATGCTTACGCAAGCGATTGACAGTGCGGGCTCTTAAGGATCTACGGGGAAAAATGCTGAAGCACAAACCTTTATGATCCGAAAAGGCATCTTCACAGAATTGGGGGCTAGAGAAGCACTGCATGCAATTTGCCACGGCGAAGTCAATGCAACGATTACCTTCGAAACGAGTCGGAAGGTTACTGCCATGACCGTCCGTCACAGCAAACAGAGAAAAGCCGTCGTCAAGAAGGGTCTCAGCGACAGGGCAAGTGGCCGGCTCATCATTGAAATCACCTACAACCATAAACGGTGTGTCACGTGGGAAGAGAGTCGAGGACTCGAAGATGTGCTGCACCATTGGCAGACGTACCTGCGTAGGAGGCTGGTAAACACATGCTACCGCAACATCACCGACGAGAACTGTGACGCATTGAAATTCAAGCTGAGAAATACTGCAAAGCTGACGGCAACGAAGCCGCGCATGCACAAGCAACATGACACCGCCCCAGGCCTGGGGTCCACGCTGCACCGAAGAGGCACTGAAAACTCGAAAACCATGCTTGGAAGCAAACCTAGTAAAACTATGCAACTCACTAGCTTTGAACCCGATTTCTTGCAAAGCAATGATATCATATTTACGGCAATGTGCGTATCGAAAGCACTCCCATGTAGCGGCACCGCGGCCGACGTTCTGAGAGAGCAACTTCAAATCAGATTCATCCGACCCCCAAGGACCAGGATGCGGATGAATGTCACCGTGAGTGGTGAGGTCAGGCATCCAACCGGAAATGCTGGGATATGGAATGGCACCGAGAAAGGTGCAAACAGTCATGAAAGAGCCTAGTCAAGCTGTCACTTTGAAGAACGCGTCAATCTCCTCAAAGGTCTTTCCGACAGCAGCAGCAAAGTTCGCTGCAAACAATGGCTCCTTGGCCTTGGTTCTAACCCACCAGGATCTACGAGTTGTCAACGCAGAAGCATTAGAATCACGCATCATCCTCAAGCGTTGTTTGCAAGTGAGCAACTTACACTTCGCAGTGCCCTTCAACATGCGAGTAAGGCAAACCTTACAAAAGTAGATAGAACCTCGGAAGCCTGTCTGGTTTTGCTCAACAGGCAACACCGGGACAAGATCATGTGTGCGATGCTTTTTTGCAACAGCTTTACTGTGGATTTTTGCAGCAGCCTCGCCGATTTTGGTGCTCTTCTTCTTAGCACCTTTGAGCCTCTTGTAGTGGAGTGACGACGGGGTTTCATCAGGATGGCAAGCCTCAATGTGGGCAGCAACCGCGCGCAATCTGTCCTGGTTGGGCAGCTTCGGTAAAGCGGCACCACAACCAGGCATCGGACAACTCCAGTCCTGTTGTTCAGGCGGCAAATCATAAGATACCGAGAAAACCTGCGGTTTCTGTCTTTGCACAAGATGTATAGGCACATCAGGATGGCGAGTACGCATGTGGTAATTCTTCCTCGTGATGACACCAGAGTATTGTCCCTTAAAGACAACATCACAGTAAGGGCAAGGCCATTCCGCATGAGAATTGGCCAAGGCGGCTTTTGGGCGCCGCGGTGTCTTGAGGGCAGCCGGCTTCTTTAAAACCCTTGGCCTAGCAAGACGCTTCGGCTCGACAGGGACAGTGATGCGCTTTTGAGCTTCCGTAGAACCCTTGATTTGTGCCCTCTTTCGAGAAGAGGACGAGGACGCATGCGGGCTAGCAGAGCCAGCGCAGAGGGACGCCTCAGGCCTAAACCGAAGATGTGCACCCGACTCAGGTGCCACACTACCAGCGCGAGAAGACGCAGCAACACTGCGCATGCCCCCCCCGGGAGAGGCAACTCGAAGGATTTTGCCAGGCTTAAACCAGGAGGCTAAAGAAGAAGCATCATCATTCTTCCCAGCGCCCCGCACAAAAGCTCCCTTGGGAGTGGCATGCTTCCAGGTTTTGAAAAGCTTGCTGTAATCGTTGATGGTACGATAGTGATCATCACTCAACAAAAGAATGATCGGATCTCGGAGAAGATCTTCACTTGCTTGGATTCGGGTTGTCATGTGCCAAGTATTGTTGGCACGCTTCTGAAATACCAAAATGTCAGTCTGCAAAGCACAAGCAATAGCCTGCGCAACTAGACCATCAAGCCATCTCGAAGGTCGCATGATGGCAGCGAGATACTCATCAGCATTCGTGGGCACTTTGCCATCTTCCTGCAATTCAGTGGCACTAGGATCAACCGCCCAACTATCACGCCATTCCGGGTGGGTGGCAAGCCAGTTGTGTGCCTTAGCTTTGACAGACATGGCTAACTTATCAATCGCGGCAGTGATAGACTCAGCGGGCTTGCCAGATCTCAATGCCATGGCTGCCGCGATGGCTCTATACCCGCAGTCTCCACTTCCGCCTAGATCCCAAACGATAGTGCCTTGGGGACCAGGCTCTGTCGTTGACTTACCGCGCTTGACACCCTTCTTGCCTTGTAACTCCGAAGCAGCAACAACCTTTTGCTTTTTGGCTTTGGGCTTCTCGGGTGTCTTAGCTTCTTTGTCCGCAGAAGACTGATCAACATCAGGTCGCATGTTTTCTCCAACAGGAGACGTGCTAGCCTGTCGAGGCGAATGCGCAGCAGTAGGACTCATATCAGCATCATGTGTAGAGTCAATTTGCGTTGGGCCGGTCACGACCGGCTCAGAAGGCTTGCCACTGAACCAAGCCGAGCCACGACCAGCCTTAGTCTCAGAGTAGACAGGCTTGGCACGGCTCCAGCGGCAAACGGTGAGAACATGTGCACCAGATTGATAAACCAACGGTTCACCAGCAGAGATAGAGGCAGCATCATCATCAGGCGGCGAAGCAACGAATGTCCACTTTCCTCTAAGGGCTCTTGGAGCTTGCACAAGGCGAACTTCTTTCCACCGGTGGCTTTGCAGCCAATTTTCCATGGTGTGCGGGGACCAGTCGGTGGGAACCCCAGTAACCGAGAATTTACTGGAAGTTTTGGCCTCACCTTCCACACCTCTTAGACCCAAACATGCCCCAGCTCCCCGGCGACATGCCAAGGGGGCTTTAGCAGCAGACGCATCAGTCAAGCAGCGGCGAAAGTATTCATCAGAAGCTTCGCCGGAATAACGTTCAATCCACTTGACCGGTCGACGGACAGGTTTGTCACATGACAGAGGTTCGCAGAAAACGCCATGTCGGCCTCCAGACTGCAACAGCATGGCCGATACAGCCTTGGAGGCCTTGGCGTAACCAATAAGCTGGAGCTTGCCATCGACCTCAGCTTCGCGCCACCCGTAAGATCGGGCTTCGGCGCCTCGCGGGAGAATCTCCTGCAGAATCCTACCTGGATCACGGCGCATCTTGGTCCAAGCATCAGGCATGAACTCCTTGCGGAACATAAGACGAATTGCAACACCCTCGTCAGTAGAGGGGGTGGAGGCTTTCCTAACCTCGGGTTGTTTCGGGAAGACAGGCAAATCAGCACCAAGAGGTACAATTGGCATACAGATGGCACCCTCACGCTCAGACATGAGCCAGTGCGTTTTTGCGCCGGGCGGTAAATCCTTGCTATCGGCGCGTTTATCCCACAAAAACAGTGCAAACTTGCAGCTATCAGTGAGGAGATTATGTACTTTGGCCACGGCTTGAAGCTCTACCACATTGTCAGCTTTAACGAGAGCTCCAATAGCATTGTCAGGCATTTCCCCACTATCCAACTTGGCACACAAGGCGCGATAAGAGATCACTTTGGAAGCGAGCTCTCCCTGGATCTTCGGAGGCCTAGCGAACAAAGCATGTTCTTTATCAGGCTGATTCTTAACATCACGCGTGGGTGCAGGAGCACGTGCCCTGCTCTGCTCCACTGCACGCTGCGGCTTCTGAGGCTGAGTGGGTGGCCTCGAGGAAAACTTAGAGAGGATCCCTTGAACAGCATCAGCCAATAGTTTATTTCCAGCTGGCCCTTTGTACGAAGAATGCTTTGTGAGCAAGCTACTCAAAGCACTCCAAAGGTCATCAGAATTCTGAGATTCAGGCTTGGCATTGGGAACATGCGCGGAGTCCTCATCATCTTGGTGCCGGATTTCCTCCAACAACTGCAAAAGCAGACGTTCTTGTCTCTTACGTTTAGTAGCACTGGCCCCCGCTGCCCCTGCACCGCCACGGAGCGACGCATGCAAAGGCAAATTGGGCCGACACAAAGCATGCCACGTGCATGCAGGCTGAACAATGGAAGATGGCAGAACATACCTTCTACAGTATCGACGCTTCCAAGTGAATCGACGTCGATTAACGAGTCGTGCGTTGACCAGCTCAACTGGTGGCGAAATCTCGGAATGCTCATGAGCAATGCGGAATCCCATAAATGCACAAATAACTCCACAGAGGAGCATGACAGAAGCACAAGGTTGCAACCATGCAGCACCCAAGGCCATCAGGATTACATTGCATACAGGGATAACTTCGCACCAGGAAGAACTGGTCCGCATCCACCACGAGGAGGTATACCCGAGGATGCGGTTCATATAAGGAACCCTAATAAAGACTAGACTCGAACTACGAAAGCTCAAGCATCAAGCCAAGCGGTTAGCTGGGAAGAGGCGACTATGCGCGCTTGCTCTCTGCGAAGAAGAGGTCCTCTGCGATCGGTGTCCCTTGATTCTTGGCGAAGTTCTTCTTCAGCGCACGCAAGTGCCGCAGTGAGCTACCGACGACTCACATGCGGCGGCACCGATTGTGAGCAACACGTGCCCATGATCCCTGGGCTGCGACCGTGTTACAGCCTTACCAGGACCTTGGCCGTTGCAAGGAAAGCCTCCTCCTTGACCAAGTCCAGAGTAAGTCGGCCTCGGCCCTCCAAGCAGACACTCCGCGACCTCCTCCATCGAGAAGTTGCACTTCTAGATCAACCCGGCACACAGCAAGTTCATCAACGCCGCCCCCATTGCCATGTCCACAGTGACGCTTGGCTGTGCTGCGCTTCCAACGGGGCCCGAGGGTGGAGCATCCGGAATTTCTGGGCTGGTCCCCTAGAGAAATCTAGCGAATATGTGGTAGAAACAAGTTAAACATCGTTCAAGGTAGTTTAACAAAGTTTACGTAGGGCGTGCTAGAAAGCAATGCAACGCCGCACCCCAGCCCATTCATGGCTCTGCCTACCTCGAACACAACATTCATAAGCAGAACACCCTCGAACAGAACCAAAATTAATTAAACAACAATCAAAGCCCCAAACCCCTAAACCCCCCGTTTATGCTCGAATTTACAACCCAAAGACTAAGCCCTTAGTGGCAGGGGACCTAGTACAGACTGCCAAGAGAAAAACGTTGCGCCCTCGGCCTCTCCGGCTTTGCTAGCGCCCCTTCGGAGGAAGCTCAGGGCAGCAGCACAAACTCCTGCACCTGGCGATCTCCGTTCCGACTTCCTAAGAAGACTGACGGTTTAGCGGTTGGGGGTGTAGGGTTTGAAACTTTAGGGATTTAGGGCTTAATTAATGTCTGGGGTATAGGGTTTGGGGCACTAGCACACATCCGCTTTCTCTCAAACGAAGGATGTGGGGCTTCTGTGCGGCTACAAGCAAGGGCTGGTTTGGGATTTGTAAGGGCTGCTGGGTTCAGGACTTTGGTATAGTGACCTTGGGGTTTATCGGGCTAGATCAGTGTCCTGGGCTCTTGCAACTAGCAATTCACTGCCTTAACTTAGGACTCAGGGCGCAGTATAGGGGTCGGAACTCACCTCGACATTATTCCTTAAGGTTCCTGACTATAACTATGTACTATAACCCTAAACCCTAAACTCCCTAAGCATACTTATGGAGGAACTTAGGCCAAAGACCCTGCAAACCCCTCATGAAAAACGCATAGAGGCCCGAAGGAGCCCCCTGTTCAAAGCCACGAGCGGCTCCGGGCTTAGGGTGTGCCCTAAGGCTCTTAAGAGGGTCATGGGCTTTCTGGAAAAGGGTGTTGGGCTTGGCGGGCTAGGGTTTGGGATCTCATTACAAGGGTCCAGGAGCGTCAAGGTACGGCTTAGGACGTTTAGTGCTCAAGGGGGCCCCTCTGTTGGCATGTCAGGGCTTGGGAAAATAGGATGATGTCCGGGATCAAAAGCGCAAAGTTAAATATGGTGTCCTCAACAGTTTGAATACGGTTTCGGGGCCAATGATACTATAGTTATAGGGACGGTGAGGATGATAATGACTGATGGATAACAATTTGATGATTCTTAAAAGCCAAGCCCGTTTATGACGAGGATGATAAGGCTTAGTCAGGCCCGACACAGCCCAGGTTCAGTGGCTGAAGGCGGTGTTAGTAACTGCTCCAAACTGATGCTTCAACCGTTTAGGTCGCATCTGACGCAAGCCCGCCCGCTGCAAGGTTGAAGAGAACCCGGATGGACGCAGGATCTGACATCAGGTCATTAAGCGCCCCTGGCCACTGCAACATCAGAGGTCCAGTTCTGTCTGCGGCAGGTGGCAGAGCACTCGAAGATACGAGGACAGCTTCCTCATTGCCTACGTTGGCATCGAGATGCTGTGGACACATATGGGCATTCATGTGTAAGATATACGATGCAGCAGATTGCAGCGCAAAGCCCCGTTCACGGCACTTGTAAAAGCCATGCTGCTACCTTATAGCAACCGTTAAGGAGATCTACTTACTACTATGCAATAGGCTTTAGAGAGACCCAAAGAACCCTAAAACCCTCAAAGAGGAGGGAAGAGCCCTTCACCTAACCCTGCCTGTATCCCCAAACCCTACAAAATAGTAGGTTATGACCCCTTAATTAGAGGGTAGAACCCTTAAAACGGTAGGTTTTCGGATCCCAAGGTGAACCCTAAACCTTACACCGTTGTTGCTGAAACTTGTCGGAGGGACGCAAGGATGATGTCCAAGGGCTGCTCCTGGCACGGATCTGCGAAGTTTCGTCGTCAGAACTCTGGGGACCCGGAGGCCACAGAAGGTGGGGAAACACACAGTCCTAAACCCTAAACCCTAAACCCTCAACCCTCTGAAGAATTCGATAACCTCAGGCTTTTTTGGGGGGGGGGGGGGGGGGGGGGGGGGGGAGGGTGGTAAATCAAGCAGAATTGTGCTGGCGTCTATGATGCATACGAGCCCTCATCTGAGTACTAACCTTCCCAGCCCCAAAAAAAGGGGCCTTGGGTTAAGCATGGCTTTGGACTTTTGCATGTGCATTGTGGGTAGTGGGGCTGAGCGACTGTGAGCTTAGACTGTTTTTGGGGTTTTAGGGTGTTGAGTTTGGGTGCTGGGATTTTGTTTATAGGATTGTTGCGACTCGTAAGGTCAGCCTTCGCCCTACCGACCTTCATCTCACCACTGCAATGCTTGACCCTAAATTACTAAATCCCAAAACCGTGCCAGATCCTGAACCCTGCTTGAAAGGTCGGGGGACTTAGTTAGTAGTTCGTTTGTTTGTAAAGTAAAAACGACTACAACGCCAACTAGGACCCCTTTTTGGGGTACATATTATATAACTCTATACAAGAACTACTAACTAAGTCCCCCGATCCTCCAATTAAAGCAGCAAGCCGTGGCAGGATCGCTGTCCCCGCGCCAGGCACATTGCATGCTGGAACTCGACAGCATCGACGCAGACGTCGTTCAGGCCCTCGGAGTTTAGGGCTTAGGGTTACCCTAAACCCTGAACCCTCGGACGGCCGTGCCCACTGGAGCTCTGGGTCCCTTGAAAAGCCCTAAGGGTCCAAGTAGTCCTTATTTATGGTTTTGGGTGCCTAAAACGGCCCAAAAGTCCCAACATAGGGAGTACCTGGGCCCTTAGTGAAAAGTTTGGAGATTCAGGACATTAGGGTTTTGAGGCTTGGATTTGGGTCCGGCATGGGGCGTAGGGCTTGGGATTTAAGATTTAGAACTGTACCTAAAGGACACAGAAATTATGTATTGTATAGTTACATGGGTAGTTGTCAAAATTAGGGTCCCTTTTTTTGGATCCCTAGTATAGCACGGCACCTAACATTAAGGGTGCCCAAAAAGGGACCATAATTTTGACAACCACCCACATGGACCCTTCCTCTCCAGCCCTTAGGAACGTAAGAAAAAACCTGACAAACTTGGGAGCTCCCGATGAAAGAAGACATTTGCCAACAACACGCAGAGCGCACAAAAAGCACAAGGGACTGAGGGCTCGAAGTTTAGGGTTTAGGGTTTAGGGTTTAAAGATTTGAGAGGGGGAGTTGAGGGATATGGAGTTACATTGGGTTGAGGGCTTGGTGGACATAGAGGTTGGGGCTTAGATTATGTGGGAGTTTCCGAAAACAGGGAACCCTAATTAATGTAGTACCCTAAATAGTAGGATCCTTATGATAAGGACCCGAAAATAGGTAGCCCTAATCTTCGGGAAACCCCCATTTGGGGTTCCTTATTGCTGAGGCTTAGGGCAGCAGCGTTGCTGGGAGGGTGGCCCTGGTGCGAATAGGAAAGGGTCTTAGTAGTTCGAATTAGAGGTTTGGCGGGAATGCTACAGTCTGTCTTCTGGACTACTGGCTTACATTCAGAATTCAAGATGACTTGGGTTTATGGCTCAGGGTTTAGGGGTTTGGATTCCCAAGAACTCATAAACCTGGACTGTCAACCCAAAAAGCATCTTAAGTTGCAGGCCGTGACGTATGCATGGCTGTACTGGCACGCAATTCGGCAGTGTAGCCTTCTTTAGAGAACACCAACATCATGTCGTGATGCACGAACAAAATGAATTTTACAAGTTCTGATTCTGATGGTGCTCCGGTGCGTTCTGGCCCGAGTTGAATTTGCTGTCGTGGCATTGTGTCAAATGCCTTGTTGAGGTCCAACGAAAGTTGAAGTCCTCCTTTGAGCTGTGCCGACTGTCTCTGGTGAGAAAGCGGATTGGGCCACAGCGATGCAACTGGCTGATTAAATGCCGTGCAATGAGCAGCCACCCTATCGAGGGCGTCCGATGTCGGACGAGAGAGCACATATGCAAACTGCGGTTGATCGCGCATCGCTGGCTCCATCAGCGGTCTCAATCCTTGTGCAGCAAGACCTGCTAGCATTTTCGATCGGAGGCAACAGACTGATGGGGCGAAGAGTCGCCGGTGTGTTGGGGGGCTTGGACGGCTTCGGAAGCAATGATACGTACACACCATCCCACTCGTCCGGCAGGATAAGCCGAGATGCATGGCCGGACAGCCCGTGCTCGTCCGGCCACAAACAGGCTGCCGCCTAAGATCAGGCCCGGGGCCATGGTCCTGCTGGATGATGATGAAAGGCCGAGGAAGACGATGGCTCTGTCCCTCTACGGGAAGAGCAGAAAAGGGCCATCAACCCGAATATAGGAGCCTTATTATAACAATCAGAACTGGGCTTCGGGGTGTGTTCTCTGGATTGAGTAGGCGCTGCAAGGGTATGAGGGTATGAGAATTACTATAGTATTCAGGACTTGATATAACCCTCAACCAAGTCTCAACCTCAACGCCAATGAAGCGTCAAATATGCTTCGAAGAGTGGTTTTGAGGTGTGTTATGCAATGTCACAAACCTGAACAAACCAACTATGCATAATTAGAACCCGAGGCAACAAAATTGGTAGCTACTCCGACCCCTCTCTGCATTAATCACATTGCCCTCAGGGAACCGGTATGTCCCTAAGAGGGTCCGGAATGTCCTGGGGAGAGCCCTTGGGTCTCTTTGAGGTCTCAGAAATCCTCAATTTTGAGGTTCCCCAGTTTGTTAGAACCTTTAGGGCAAACCCTAAACCCTAAAACCTAGACCCTAACTAAACCCCTAAACCCTAAACCCCTGACCCTTAGGGTGAAAAGTCTCAAGAGGCCGGGGATCTAAAACCAACAGGGAGCCCGTGCACCAAAACACACAAAGCACCCAAACCCCCTAAGCCCCATACCCTTCACCCTTTGCCCCTAGTCCCTAAAAGGCTGCATTCCTAAACCCTAAATAAAACCCTACATCCTGAAGAAAGGAGCGAGGGCGCGGCGCGTCCGGCTTCAGCCTTTCATGCCGAAGCATGCTTAGGTTTTAGGGTTCGGGGTTTAGGGCTTAGGGGTTACGGTCTCAGCTTCTTTGGGGCTTGTTTACAAACTTTGAAATATTAATTACACCAGAAAAATCATCAGATCTACAAGGAGCCATCTCGGTAGTCACGAAACCCTTGTAGACGCCAAGGCCTAAGCCCCTAAATCGCAAACTATACCATGACCACCGGGTGCCTTCCCCGTAAAAAGCCCAAGAGTGCTCCCCGAACGATCTGGGTCCCTTGGAAGAGTGTCTCAGGTTAGGTCCGCTTAAAATCACGGTTGTCTTAAGTCTTGTGCTTTGTTGGCGGCCCTTTTCCTCAGGGTTTGGGGTTTAGGGCTTTAAAAGGGATCCCAACCTACTAGTGCGACCAACAGCTGACTTTTGGGGTCCCGAGCTTAAGCTTTCTGTTACAGTAAGGGGTCACAGGGGCAAGCGGAATTTGGGGAATTGAGGGATATGGAGTTTCCTTGAGTTTAGGGCTTGGTGGATAGAGAGGTTGGGTTTTAGATTGTGTAGGTGTTACACTACCCCAACAAGGTCTTGAAGGCTCCACATCTCGACCGCACACGATGAAGGGATAACCCCGTGGCCCTGAAGACTTAAGCAACTTATTCTATACATAACACAACCAAAACCCGACCATGGAGGACACAAGCAAGTACCCCAAAGCCTTATAGATAGCCTCAAATATTATCCATTATCTAGTTAAAGATCCCTAGGTTCCCTGAACCCGAGGCTCTCCAGACCTGTAAATCCTAGACAGTCCCGCGAAACTCCAAACCCTACAAGCCTACTGCCCTACATCCCTAAACCCTAAACCCCTATGTAAACCCCCAACCCCTAAATCCCTAAACACCTAAAACCCTAAACCCCTAAACCCTAAACCCCTAAACCCTGGACCCTCCACCCCGAACCCCTAAACTGTAAAATCCTAGACCCCCAGAGCCCTAAGCCCGAAATCGACTCTTCGGACCCTAGCCTGGCTAAGCCGCAGGAGCATGGCGCAAAAGGTTACATCGGAGATCTCCTCAGTCATTGAATCACCGTTGGTCTAGGGTCTATAGGGTTTATAGCGCTAAGGGATTTTAGGGGTTTTGGGGTTTCTAAGGGTTTCGGGTTTAAAAGGGTTTATAGGGGTATAGGGTTTAGGGGCTTTAGGGTTCATAGGGGTTTAGGGTTTTGGGGTTTAGAGACTAACCCTTGATGTGTTCCTTAACCCAGGGTTTCAGGCTCAAGAGGTTTGGGTCCGTGCCACTGGCCAAATGAAGCTCTGGACGCCCTTAGGGTTTAGGGGTTCCATGTAGGGTTAAGGGTTTAGGGTGCCCCTTAGTCCGTAAGAGTTCCTCTGTGTACCCTGGTTCTCGTGTCCCAGGAGCCCAGCGCCAAATCCTGCGAAATGCAGAGTCAATTAGGATCGTTATTTTAACCTAGGGTTCGGGTTGATGTAGGGGGCCCATACATGACCTGAATAGGGTTTCCTATTTGACAGCCAGGAACCCTAACCACAATTAATAAATGCGGATTCAGGCAATAATGTCCCGTAGATACCGGAATACGAGCACCCGACAGCAGGTTCCTAAAGACCTTGAGTTGTGGGGCTTAATGTTTAGGTTTAGGCTTAGGGCTTGGAGTGCTGTAGTGTTTACTTTTGGTCCAAGCAACCATGATCCTGGGGAGCACAAAGCTATGAGGCTTGATTGCGATCCAGTGCTTTATAAGGCTTTAGGCTTTAATTGGGAAGCTTCCCTTGCTCAGATACGCCAACATAAAGTAGCTTTCCGAAGTAGAAGCCCATAAACATCCCTGCAGAAACCCATAAACATCCCTGCAGAAACCCTATGCCTAATGAAACCTCTTTCTCCTTTTGGGGGGTACATCATGATATTGTCAAAATGCGGACCTGAAAGACCAGAATCAGCCATTATTCCGGCTTCTATAAGATAGTCAGGCAAACAACTGCCGAGGCACCCCCGAAGCTCGCAACTCGCGTAGCTTGCTCAAGCTCAGATTCTGCACCTGGCGTCCAAAACTGACATACTCCTCTAAAGGGATGTATAAGGGGGTAAGGGGGTCCTTTAAGGGATCTATAGGGTTAGGGTTGATGATATAAATCCTGCATTACCTTCATGACCCTAAACTATGGGAATTATGTAGTATATTCCTTATCGGTAATGCAGGATACATAACATCAACCGTAGGAGCCTTTATGAACGATTCGACCCCTGGGGTGGTGATCGTATAGATCCTAAAACAGGATACTGCTTTAAGGCGGCCTCGTTATGTTCAGTATCAGGAGAAAACCAGGCCAATACCCTGGTCCTTTAATGTGAACCAGAAGAAAATCTCTGACAGATGTGTTTCTTCTCCATTGGGGACATCTTTAATTTAAAGGACAACACTTAAACCCTAAGCCCTGAACCGCAAAATCCGTAAACCCCCAAACCGCTTCTAGAACCCTCTAATAGCTCCCTCAAACATCTTTTTCTAGAGCCTTGAGGGACGCCTTGTACAATTTCCAGCGAAGCCTTGCAGAACGCATCTAGAAGTCTCCCTAACCCCAAAGCCCTGAACCCTAAACCCCCTATAGATCCCTTAAAGGAACCCCTTAAAGGTATCCGTATAGATCCCTTAAAGGAGCCCCCCAGGATTTCAGATAACTCTACTTGGAGGGTCAGGGGACTTACTAAGTAGTTATTTTAAAGAGCTTTAAGTACCATGACCCCAATTTGGGTCCCTTTTAGGGTACTTATAACTCTACTTGTTATCTACTTACTAAGGCCCACCGACCCTCCCTTATAGATCCCCTTATAATCCCCCTATAGATCCCTTTAAGGAGCCCTTTAAGAATCCCTTTAAGGATCCTTACTAAGTCCCCCGACCCTCCCTTATAGATCCCCTTATAATCCCCGATCCCTTTAAGGAGCCCTTTAAGGATCCCTTTAAGGATCCTTACTAAGTCCCCCGACCCTCCCTTATAGATCCCCTTATAATCCCCCTATAGATCCCTTTAAGGAGCCCTTTAAGGATCCCTTTAAGGATCCTTACTAAGTCCCCCGACCCTCCCTTATAGATCCCCTTATAATCCCCCTATAGATCCCTTTAAGGAGCCCTTTAAGGATCCCTTTAAGGATCCTTACTAAGTCCCCCGACCCTCCCTTATAGATCCCCTTATAATCCCCCTATAGATCCCTTTAAGGAGCCCTTTAAGGATCCCTTTAAGGATCCTTACTAAGTCCCCCGACCCTCCCTTATAGATCCCCTTATAATCCCCCTATAGATCCCTTTCAGGAGCCCTTTAAGGATCCCTTTAAGGATCCTTACTAAGTCCGCCGACCCTCCAAGTAGAAGCTTAGGAGGCTTTCCTGGCCTCGCCCTCAGCAGCATCCTCACCTGCGAGAGCTCAGGATCACGTGAGCAGCACGAAATACTGGGCTTTTCTAGGGCCCGTGATAGTTAGAATCTGTACTTACAATAAGGAGCCCCTGGAATAGCATTAGTAAGATTGGGGCTTAGGGTTCAGGGTTTAGGGGATAAGGCTTAGACGGGAAGGCAGGGTTTAAAGTTTGCAGTTTCGGAAAATCCCCAAACCCGACCGAAAGCCCTAAATCCTGACTAAAGCCGAAAGCCCCGAGCTGGATCTTAAGGGAACGTTGCCTGCTGTCCGCCCCTCTGAGCCCGGAATCCTGAACTAAACCCTACATCCTTTACTAACCCTGGGCTTGGAACATGGATTTAGGAGGATTAGTGCTAGGTTTCCCTATACTGTACCTCAAGGGCATGCAGATAGTGCTGTTCCAACTTTTTGGTCTTACCATGTCTTAAACAGCCCTAAACCCTAAGCCCTAAACCCTGGCCCTAAGGGTCCAAGTACCCAAATAGTAGGGTTTCAAGGTCCAAAAACCATTCAGAGTATGGATTTTGGGACCTGAAACCCTACTATTTGGGTACGTGGACCCTCTGGGTGGGCTTGTAAGGTTTAAAGGCTTTTAAGCTAAAGGTTCAAAGCCCTCCCTGCCTGCCACTGCGGCCGCCATCTCCTTCACGCCGCTCATATCCAGCTTCCTAGCGCCAAGGATACTATAGGGGCCTTAACAATTCGAACAAGATTTGGGGCATATTACATTGCAATACAGTCATAATAGGAACCCAAAATAGTGTCGGTAACTACTTCAGCTAGCCAGAAAAACTCCGCGAATCATGTTCAACAAGAGCCCTTTCAGAGAAGATAACTTGTTTACAGGATCTATAGAGACTTTCCAGACATGCCCCGCAAGAAGCACCTAAGCAGAGAGGCCCCTGCACATGGACTTCAGAAAACCTGAACATAAACCGTAGTTTAGGGTGCAGAGTTTAGGGTTTAGGAACCCTGAACTCTAAACCCTAAACCCTGCAAACCCTGAACCCTCAACCCTAAAGCCTCCTCCAAATCCCAACCCGAAAATCGACAAACCCCTAAGGCCTCAAAGTGCAAGACCCAGAGACTCCAATGTCCCTTAACTAGGAAACATATCTTGAATCATACCATAATTTAAGGCATATTCCTTAACTGAGGGATGTTGGAGTCTCTGGGGACTCAAACCTTAAATCCCCAAGCTGAAAGTTGACTCGCAGAGTCTATATCTTATGCATTCTATGCATGTGAATTTATGTAGGTATATATGTATGTCTGGCTGTCCGAGTCACTGTCTGTCTGTCTGTCTGTCTGTCTGTCTGTCTGTCTGTCTCCTAAACCCTCAACAGTAGATCTGAACCCTAACGCCACCTCGATCGCAGCCGCCCAAAAGCGCCCATGTCCCAGTCGACCTTCGCCGCTCTTCGAGCTGAACGTCGGTGTTTTTGGGCGTTGGATTTATAGCCCAAAAAAAGGGGTAACCTTTTATGGTAGGACTGCTGCTGATGATCTAAATCCTGCATTACCCAGAATAAGGAATGTACCATAATTCCCATACTTTAGGGTCCTTAAGGTAATGCAGGATATATATATATATATATATATATATATATATATATCCTGCATATATATATATATATATATATATCATCAACCGTATGTAAACCCCAAAAAGTTAAAAGGTTACCTGCTCAGCTACTAAGGTCTTACAGGGCGTTGGGTGTATAGTGTTAGAGTTTTGGGTGTCGGTTCTAGGTTGGAGTTAGGGCGTATCATGATAGGCTTGTAATATCCTTTCATCAGGTAGTTCACGGTCTGTTGGGTTGCTTCTAGGAGTTCTCAAACTTTTCCAGGAATACACCTCAAACTGCATTGGGATCCTTTCAGCTTAAGGTAGGATAGACGATGTTTAAAACCTGGAGTGTCTGCATGATTCCTACCCATAGGCTCCATAATGGCTCCTTTTTGGGGGATCATATATGGAATCCTATAGGGTACTCAAGTTGATGATATAAATCCTGCACTACCTTAAGGACCCTACACTACGGGAATTATGGTATATTCCTTATTATGGGTAATGCAGGATTTATACTATCAACCGTCCCAGAAAAAGGAACTACTATGGAGCCTATCATAGGCTGCCATAGGCCCCATAACAGTTCCTTTTTGGGGTTATTTAGATTTAGAATCCTATAGGGTACTCCCAAACAGGAACTACTATGGAGCCTATGGGTAGTTCCGCAAACCCACGAGCTCTGCAACCAAGGCCGAAAAACCTCGCCAGAAGAGGCATGATGCCAAAACCACGAGAGCCCCAATTCCTAGACCTTAAGCGTTTTTTTATTGTAAGTGCAATGGGGCCTTAGGAATTGGGGCTCGTGTGGTTTAGGGTTTAGGGTTTTGGGTTTAGGGTAAGTTTCAAAATGCTTTAAAAGGCCCCTGAAATCGAATTCTTCATATTCTCGGTACGTGGACAGACCTGAGTAGTAGGGATTTCTAACAAAGAAAGCCTGCGTTTAAACCCGACAATATATATATATATATATATATATATATACAAATCCGTCAACATAAACTTCACTCCCTAAACCTACGGACCTACACCCAGATCATTCCTGCGTACTCTAAACCGTCAGCCCTGAATCCTAAATCCCTAAACCATAAACCACTAAACCCCTAAGGCCTCAAACATAAACCCTGATCTCCAAACGCCTAAAAGCTAAAACTCTGAACCCCAAAAACCCCTGAACCCTATACCCAAAACTCCAAAAGCCCTAAACTCTAAACCCCTAGAAGCCACCTCCAAGGGCTCGGTCATGGAGCTGACCATGGGAACCGGAACCTGGCAGGCTCGGGGCCTGTCTTGACATGTAGGGTTTGGGGCTTAGGGCTTTTGGAGTTTAGGGTTTAAGGCTTAGGGCCTTTCAAAGTTCAGGGTTTAGGGCTTTCAGAGTTTAGAGCTTAGCGCTTTTAGAGCTTAGGGCTTAGGGTTTGGGGGTTAGGGTTTAGGGCTTCTGGTTTAAGGGTTTACAGTTTATAGACCTTGTAGTTTAGGGTTTGAGGTTTAGGATTTACATGTAGCCGAAAAGACCTACTTGTTCGGAGTTCCTTACTGTGGTTTCTGTATGTAGTTCCTGAAAAGGCAGGTCTTTTAGGCCGCAGGCTTATGCTATAGGGTTTGTTCAGGTTAGTTTACTGTGCGGAACCCGAAACGTATTCTACTTCTTCAATCCTTGGGTCTTGTAGGGTATAACTTTAGGCTTGTTGTGGTTTGGGTGCTAGGGGGTGGTGCATGGTTAGAAAATGGAAATGGTAGTTGCTAACCAAGCGACCCAAGGACTCTCCCCAGGATATTCCGGACCCTCCTAAGGAGATACCTAGACCCTTAGGGTAAACCCTCAGCCGTGCCCTAATTAGTCCTAAACCCGACCTGTAACTCGACCTCAAAACTCAAACCCGGAAATCCGAAACTTTAAAGTTGAAACCAAACCCTAACTTCCGTCAACCCGAAACCCCCAAAACCCCCAAAGCTAACTCAGCCCTAAACCCTAAACCCTGAACTGCAAACCACACACCGTTTTAAGGACTTACAATATATGGAAATCATATTGGGGAAAGCTAAAGGTAGGTTTTTTGGGGTCCAGGTCAAACCCTAACTCAGCCCTAAACCCTAAACCCCCTCAACCCTGAACCCTAAACCCTAAATCCCAAGCCCTAAACCATGAACCCCAAACCCTAAACCGCCAAACCCTAACTCAGTGCTGGTGAGCAGCCTGACCCTCTGTGTTGGAGATCTGCTCCAACAGCGCCTCAACCTTCGGCTCAAAAGTTTAGGGGTTCAGGGTTTATAAGGCTTGTAGGGTTTTAGGGCTTCGTATATGGGTACTGGGGAAAGGGGCTTGGGGGTTGAGGGTTTAGAAGAAAGGAGGGTTTAGAAAATTTAGGGTTCAGGGTTTGTAGGGCTTGTAGGGGTTTAGGGCTTAGAGTTTGAGACGTTATAGGGTTTCGGGTTTAGGGTTTATGGGTAAGGGGTTTAGCGGCTGAGGGGTTTTAGGATTTAGGGCTTTTAGGGTGTAGGGCTTACTTCAAGGATCAGCTCAATTGGTAAGTAGATTAAAGGTAGACTTACAGGTGTCCCAGTTGAGGTTATCATGCATGGCTGTGCTTATACCCAATTTGTTGAGCTTCTTGATCCCCTCAGTATGGTATAGGCTCATAGCTTACAGCCGCTTCATGGCTCAATAAAGTTCTTACGATTGCTTGTAGGGGCCGAAAAAAGGTTTCTGATTCTATGAGAACCCCACAAAGGCTTAGGCCACATAAGCTCCCGAGTCTGCAGCCTCCTCAATCCGAAACCATAAACCCAAAAGCCAGAACCTAAAATCCGAAACTCCCGCTTCATCCATGCACAGGCCAACTTATTCGAAACCACAGCACGGAGACTGAAAGTCCCTCAATACACCTCAATACAGTCAAAGGGGAAAAGGAGGGACCCTTAATGGTGACCCCTACCCTATAATGAGCTATATAATGGGTATATAATGGCTATATGAAGGGTATATACCTAGGGGTCCTTATTAAGGGTCCCTCCTTTTCCTCTTTGATACAAGCTATGCAACAGAGAGATCCTGGATATGATGTCAGGTGCCGTGCCTACCACGGGTCCATGCGGGTTTCTGGAACCTACCAACACAACGACACCGTTAAACATTCTGAGCCCCAAAGCCGAAAGCCCAAAACCCACCAACAACGAAGCCCTGTAGACTGTGAACGCTCCTCAACTAACACCCCTAAATCCTAAACCCCTTAACCCTTGCGACCCTAAACAATTAAGGGAGTACTACTCCTTCTGCCACACAACAAACCCCTCGGCCGCCGACAGCTGCATAGCCGGCAGCGGCAAGAAACCCCCAAATACCTTGATTAAGGACTGAATATGTTGCTGTTGGTATGACGGATCCCGAAACCCTGAAAACATGAACCCCGAAAACCATTTATATGAAGGTGGATCCTCAAACCCCGAAGGCCCTTGCAAGCCCTATCACTAAGCCTCAGGTCCTTTCCAAGCCCTCTAATTGAAAGCCTCTCAAATTCCACAAGGGCATCAAGGGCTTCGGATGCTTGTTTAGGGTTCAAGGCCCGATCTAAACCCTTCCCAACCCTGTGACACATTCCAGAAAACCCAACAAAACCTTTCCGCCATTGCAGGACAATACAACTAGTTGTTGCAAGTGATACAAAAACTATGTAGCAGCTTGCAAAACACATAGCTCTCAATACAAGAAGCCCTATAGAACCTTCTTAACAGCCACTGGCCAAGAGCCTTTGGGGCTTTTGGGGCTTGTTGCGCCTGATTCAAGATGGCAGCCTCCACTGAACTTCCCGAGCCTGCCCAACAAAGATTCGAGGGCTTTGGAAGGCATTAGTACTTGAACCCATGGGTTAGGGCTTCGGGGTTTAGGGTTTTTATCAACTGGAGCAGGAGCCATAGGTTGAGAGGGCGTGGACAGGCTTTTTGTATGAGTTTGGTCAGGTTTTTATGGCTCAGGGGATGGAGAATGATGATGGAAATGCACAAAGTTGCACCACCCATCTTTAATTCGAACTGCGAAGGCTGAGTGGGACAAAGAAAGCCAAAGCCAAAACGATGTAATGTAGAGGTAGGAATAGTCATCTCAGGATTCACCAGGGATCCAATAAGTTCTTATGAGGTTCAAGATCTCCAGTTGTAGCAATGCTAGCGATAGTAATACCCTTTGCATCTTACAAAGGCCCGAATGTTTCTGAAAGGGACAAATTACTTACCGGCCAATGAAAATCCTGAACTCTTTGATGCCCATGCCGTAACCCTTCGACGTTTTCCCAGAGAGCCCCGAAACGTCACTGTAGCAGTCAGAGTTGAGGGGCCAATATCCTGTGCGTCAGAAATATACATGAAGTGATGTTGAGGAATTTCCCTTCTCTACGGATTCTCCTATCTGCGGAGAGGATCCCACTCAAGGGGAACCAAGGGGTCCGACTTTTTCGGCCTTTGGGGTCTCTTGTGCTAGGGAAAGCCATTCAGACCCACATATTGAATATTCTTGCACGGCCCCAGCCCCAAAACCCAAATCAATAAACCGCCAAGAACCCCTACTAAACCCCCTAAACCCCAAACCTTACACCCTAAACCCTAAACTTTTCCACCCTAAAACCCTAAACCCTAAGCATTACAGAGACCCCTGGATCGCTGTGCATGAAGCCTTGTGGAACCCCACGGAGCCCTAGAGGCTTCTCGGTTAGGCAGGCCTGGGCCATCAAGATAGACTCGAAGCACCTGGATAAACTCCACCGAAAGGATTGTGTACCATTATTCTGTTCTTGTGTTTAAGGAGACCTCTTCTTGTGCATCATGTTTTGTTCAGGGGGATATAAGGCTTGTACATGCTTGTACGAAAGTTTCAGCAAAGTCCAAATAAACCCTCCAACGCACTTACCGCACCCTTGATGCATGGCTTGGGCCCGAAATGAGCAATTCGCAAGCCCACGACCCTGAGCCGCAACTACTAGATTTGGCATGGGCCCCTCCACCTTGAACTTCAGGCTTGCTAGCTAAGAGCGTCAAAGGCTGCTTGATCGACTATCCCGACAAAGGCTCCATGTATTGCAAGAGTGCTTCTTTGTATGTCATTTTGGTCCCCCATACCCCTGGGCCTTGTTCTCCGGTGGTAGAGCACAGCCCCTCTCGGCACCGGGCTTGGCGTGGTGAGAAAATGGAAGGCCCATCACAACACGCAGTTTAGCATCATTTTTCTGAAGGCTTGAGGGGTTTACCAAAAACCTAAAGACTTACAGTGCAACAGTGATTTGGGTAGTGTGAGTATCTATTCGGCTTTTGTACGTAATACCTAAACATCCGAAATAACCATTGTAACCGTCTTTCGCCCGACAGTAAACGGCGTCTGGCAGCACTTGCGGACATTTAGCAAGTCGAGGTGGCCTTCAAGGGATCACGGTTGGTGCCGCTGTGTTCCACTTCCAGTCCCTGCGGAACCAATAGCAGTCGAAGTCTTGCAACTGGCAATAGTATCCCCAAAAACCCAACCCCCCTGTAAACCACCCCAAAAGTGTGACCTAAACCCTAGAACCCCTGAACCTGCTTTCGACCCAGAACCGTTAAGACTTACAGCATAGTGTGCAACTGGGGCTAAAGCCAAGCTGGCAACACGGGCTGTCAGAAGCTGTGCTGGACCTGCACGTTGGTGAAGCATTTTAAAGAAGCGTAGATGTTACAAAGACTCCAATGGAACCTGTCTTATAAGCTTGTAAGGGCGACACACGGATTTATGGGATGAGGCCATGTTCCAAAGAGTCCCTCTGCAGGAAGAATCGTTGGTATGGAACCCCCGTTCCTCACGTTAACGGACCGTTAACGAAGCCCTACTCCCTAAACTATTAGCCTTGAAACCTACCATCCTGAAGCCCTAAGCCTGTTGATGCCCCATTTCGGACCCACCTCGGCGGGTCGAGGGCACCAGGAAGCGATGAAGGGTTTAGGATCGATCGCGTCAGGTTTGACAGCTTCAAGTGCAGGACTTCGGAGTTTAAGGATTCTATCTACAGTGCCTACTTGGGCTTAACCCAGCATATACTTCAGATCCAACTACAATCACCAACTGAAGAAAACCTAAACACCGAAGCCTAAACCCCTGAACCTCTCAAACCCTAAAGCCCCAAAGCCCTAAAGCCATAAAGCCCTCAACCCTAAACCGTAAACCTTAAACCCCTAAACCCCTAAACCCCTAAACCCTAAACCCTAAACCCCCCAGACTCCTGGAAGCGAGCCCCCTGCGAACTTTAGAGTTTAGGGCTTCGGGTCAAGCGTCGTCTGGCCTTGCTGGCAATCCAGGGCCAAGGCCTGCAACGGACTTTTCGGAATTTGAGGTTTAGGGGCTTGGGGGTTTGGGGTTTGGGGGCTTGGGGTTTAATGTTTAGGGGTTCAGGATTTGGGGGTTTGGGGGTTTAGACGTGTTGGTGTTTCGGGTTTAGGGTTTAATGTGGAGGCTTTAATGAGAATCATGGGGCCCCTCGGCACTTCTGCTGCTGAGTCAAACGACTATAGAAGAGTCGACTGTTTAACATCGTAGGGTTTGCAGGGCGCGCAGCAGTGTACTTGAAGGACAATGGGACTTGCTAAGAAGGATATAAGTACTGTAATTCAGGTTATAAGCAATCATATTTGGTAACCTTGTTTGTAACATTTCATAACCCTATAGTTACTATAAGCTCCATGATCCCCAAGTAGGGTTCCAGGGCTTTAGCTCCCCATTCCGGATTTAGGATCTTACGGTTTCAGGTTTGGGGTTTTGGGGCTTCGGGCTTACTGTCTTGCTTTCAGCGTTCAGGATCTTGGCTTTGTGCCTCCGAAATCCTGGCTGTGAAGGCCACTCCAAAACTACGAAGACTCGTACAGGGAAGATCTCGGGTAGTCTCAGGTCAGGGATACATAGGAACCTGATGAAGAGACCTTGGGTTTTGAGGAGGGTTCTGAAGTTTCCCAGGCTACCAGCTTGACACGGCTAGTTACCGGTAAGTCAACCCTTGTGACCTTTTTCCACGGGGGACTTGGGCCAAGTGCAATCGCGTACAGACATAGCTAAGGACCATAGGAATAGCAATGGAGGCAGGGTAAAATCTACACCCCCCTCGCCGTGCTGCTCAAGCTAAGGCGGATAGTACATGGCTCCAGGTTGCCCTGGGCTTCAACGGTTTTGAAGACTTGCCAAAGCGAGCATTTATAAAGCACAACGGGGAAGCCCTGCAGGTCCGAAGCAAATCAAAATGAGGACTCAGCGCCTATGGGTGCGGTTCCATGCATCCCACTCGGCCTGAGTGTAACCTCCACGACGCTGGCGATAGTACTCGTCCCACTGGGCCTGAGTATAGCCTCTGTACATTGGCTCAGGTGCTGTCGTGCGACCACGTCCCTTTTGGGATGGGCGGTTCTGGACTGCGGCCTGGCGATTGCGCTCTGCCAAACGTTCCGTTTGGTCTGTCTGGTTCTGAGCACTACGGAGGCTATCGGTAAGAATCTGCCCGATTTCAGTTGTGATGCCTTCAATTGTGGTAGCCGACACATAGACCTCGCCGTCGAAAGTCAGGATCCTTTTCGCAGCATCATTCACTGCTGCCACCTCAGCATAAAGTCGCGGAGGGAGGAATGCACCGAGGTAGGTCAAGCCGATGGGGACATCCGCGGTATCGTCGATAAACCGCAAGTTCCTCAACGGCTCCACTTCGCAGTGGGCATAATAGACCAACTTCGCTGGCGGGACATTGCCACCACCATAATGGGAGCCGGCGCGCAAGTAGCGCTGCTCCTCGCTGCGTCCTGGATCGGGAAGCACAGCATTCGACAGGTGATCGAATTTCTGCATGTCCCTCGAAGTTGCGGCCCTCTTGCATCATCCTCACATTGAACTGTGCGTCCTTCTCGAAGCGGTCGGACACGGTGTCAAAGTTCAACTTGGCGGCCCTGATCTTTCGGTCTTTGGCGTCACGAATGGCGGCAGCCTCTGCGCTCATCTGACCACGTTTCTTTGGTCCCTCGCCCAGGCCTCGAAGGTCACTCGCAAGGAGATCATCGATGGGCTTCTGGGCTCCGGTCGCAGCGGTGGCAAGAAGGCGCTGGCGAAGTCTCGAATTCTCAAAGACTCGCTTTGTGATCTTCTTAGAATCATCCGTCTGGGGAGCCTTGCAACGGAGGCAGAACAGCATGCCATTGGCAACAACTGCTGCGCACTCGCGGCATGGGTGTGAGCCAAGTGGGTAAGGCTCATCCTCACCCGCATCCGTTGTATCGCCTTCATCGACTTCAACCTCAACCTCAACCTTGGTTTCGTCAAGGTCGAATGCACCAGCAGCATCAGCAGGCTCACCCTCGCGGGTGGCTTCATCCAAGTCCATGCTTTCGTCTTTCTCGGCGATTGCGGCGGGCTTGGGAACCACCTTCGGCATCTTCTTTGAAGCAATCGCTTTGGGAGCGATAGCCGCCTGTTTTGGGGGCGGTGCCGATGATGAGCTTGCTGCTGCGGCCTCCTCATAGTCGCGCTTGGCGCGGAAAATGCGCTCTGGCTCACCCTCGCGGGCGGCTTCTTTGTGCTCGGCGACATAGAGCGGGAGGTTCTTGTTGCTGGTGTCGATGGCGGACAGCACGCAATCGGGAGGCACATTGTCCCGTGTGAGGACGCCGTCGGTCTCCGTGACGAAGAAAACGCATCCAGCGGCGATTGCTCGCTGCGTGTCTATCGTCAGCTCGATCGGCTGGTTGGAGCGCATTCCACTCTTGTAGTGGGTGTCGTCCAACTTGTACGGGGACAGGTAGTTGTGGGACCTGTCTGACCTTGCGGAGCCGGCGATCATGCCATCGCGGAGGATCCCCTTCATTCCCTTTTCATTCGTGCGGTGGAAGAGCTTCGGGGGGGTATCCTCGCGGGAGAGCACAGTGACCCCCCTGACGCTGCTCTGCAGGTCGGCCTCGTACTCGGACAATCCGCTGTAGAACCTGGTCGCGAGGAAGAAGTCCGCGTCCGGGTTATTGCCGATGAGCTTGGAGTTGTGCCCTTGGGCCATCCTCACCCGGACAGGGAATAGCGGCTGACCCAGGGTGTCCTTCATGGGGACATCAATGCCCAAAAGTCTAATCCGTCCCTTGTTATCGGCTTTCGCTGCGCGTAGCAGCTGCCTCACACCCCAGCGTGCGTTCCGTGCCGTGTTGAAGACCTGGAGCAGAGTGTCAACGTCTGCCCAGCACCCACGGTCAAAGATCAATGCAGGGAAGTCGTCCATTTCATGGCCACGCAGCAGCTTGGTGAGGAACTTCAGGTCACCGTGTTTGAACGTCACGTGCCTGTCTCCCACAATATCCTCCGGGTTGAAGGGCTTCATCAAGTGCTTCTTGCCGTTGTAGAAGTACTCATTCGGAAGCTCTGGCACAGTGGCAGCCCCTTGCGGGGCGCTTTCATCAATGAACATGAGCCTTCGCATGGCGTCCTCGTCTCGGTCAGACTTCTTAGTCTTCTTGGGAGGCGCTGGCTCAACAACACGTCCAATCGATGATGGGATGGGGTCGACTTGGTCGCCCTCATCCACCAGTTCCACCGTGCCCGGGGTATTGTAGGACACCTTACCGTCTGCGTCCTGGGTGACAATGTCATTGACGCACTCCGCAACAGCACTGACATCAGTGGTTGCACCGATCCTTGGCACATCCTTGCGGATGGCTTTATCCATGGGTGGCCCCTCGGAGATCTTAGTGACGTCGGTTGCGTCAGCGGCATCTGGGGCTTCCCACATCTTGTCCTCCTGGGTGACCGGCATTGGCTTTGCCTGTTTCGGGTTCATGAGCTGGTCCTTCTCTGCACGCCACTGCTTGAAGACATCCTGGAGCACTGGATTGTTGGCACCGGAGCCAGTCTCAAAGTGCTCATAGCGAACAAGCAAAGCCCTGACACAGGGTGTCATCTTCTGGGCAAGCCATTCGCTCCTGCTTGCATTGAAAGTCGCATGCAAGTAGGTCTGGAATAACTCGCGGTTGCGAGGGTCTTCACTGGCGTGAAAGCTGTCATACATTTCCAGCTTTTCGACCAAGGAGCTCGCGGTTTGCACTTGCAGACCGCGCTGCCTGAACTCTTCGAACATAGCGGCATTGAAGTCGTTGTAGGCTGAGTGGAGTTGGAACAAGTCCGCCTCCACCTGCCCAATCACCTTCACAAAACCAATGTCCGGCTCGCCCGCGAGGGCGGCTAAAACATCCGCTGCCCTTCTCACTTTCCGTGCGACGGTCTCCGTTGTGACATTGGGATCTCTGTAGGCGAGTCCCGGTCCTAGCCGCGTGGGGATGCAGCCCCACTGGCCGGAGATCTCGTTCCCGCACCACCAGCAGATCACGTCGATGGTGTGGTCCGGATAGTTGCTCCGGAGCTCCTTCACATGCTCCTCGACCTGCCAGACAATCCACGCCAAGGTTTTACCCCAACACATGGTGTAGCGAGTCTGTGCCCATCCCAGCGTCCAGCTTGCGATGTTCACTTCCGCATCCAAGTCGGCCTTGACGAACACTCCCCGCCTGTTCTTCTTGCAAAGTGCAGTGGAGCTGTCTGACACGACTATGATGGCTCGCTTGGCCTTGGGGCTCAACCTTGCGGTTGGCTTCAACTTGGCGAGTCCCTCGTCACTGAGGTCAGCCATCTGGCGCAGAGCCACACAGGTTGCGTCGGCATGGGTCAAGGATACCCCAGCCGTGCATTGTGTGGATACGCAGCTGTACGCCGACTCCAAGAGCTGGCTCTCATGATCGGCGCCGAGCGAAATGATATCGTTGTTGAGGGCGGCGGATTGGAGAATGGTTTTCATGGCCTTGGTAACTCCAGCCCTGTCTGCTTCGGAGGTGTTGACCCTGCAGAACTCGTCGCTCACAACGATGGCTGCCATCTTGGGGATCGTAGAAGTCGCTTCGGGCAAGTCGAGAAGATCAGAACCAGCTGAAATTGCAATGGCAGGCGTGCACATAAAGGAAGCCAAGATTTCATGGTCAAGGCTTGCAGTTTGTTGTGTGTTTGTGCACTCGAGCGATGTGTGTGCAAACGAATCATTTTCGAAACGAGAACACGGTTTGTTAAGCCTACCCCCCTCATCGAGAGGGGAACCAACACACCTCAAACAAACCATTGCCTTCTGAGCTGGGAGCTTCAACTGAGCCGTAGGCAAGAGGAACTGTGATTGATGTAGGAATTGCTTTTGCTTTTTGTTGAACTTCTGGTACCCCCCTGAAGAGTAGGCGATGAAGGAATGTCGTTCGCCAGTGTAGGGTTGTACACCATGTTTTGTCGATGGATGCAACAGAGTAGGCTTGCGGTATGTGTTGCAATTGTAGCCTTTGTGGTCTTTGCCATGATCATCTGTGTATATTCCCGGTGGTCCCAACTGGCTCGCGCCCTCAATCCACAGTGTCCCCCCTGTATAGTTACCGAAGGAGAACGTCAGGTTGTACGATTCTTTCTGATTGTACTTATCCGTGTGGATGCGGGCCTTGCCATTGAAGTTGAACACGAACGAAGTCCATGTAAACCCTTTCGGAGATGATCGCTTAACAAATTCATTCACATACCTGCAAATCCATGGGTAATGCTTTGTGCGGTTGGTAATACCAAAGCACCCACCATGGACCCAAGCGCCGAATACCAAGTATTTGGATATGTTCTCAGAAGCCATAAACGATCGCGGTTTTGCCAATGATGCCTTGAGATTGGTACGAATAAGCCCAGCTAGCTTCTCGAAGGTCTTGAAGCTGTAATCGTTAGTCTCGAACGATTGTTTAGCGAAGTCCTCGACAACCTTTGATGCATCCGGAGCTGCTGCTACCGAAACCTTGTTGTCGACCTCGACCTTCGACTCGGGTTTGCACCCGGCTACGTTCGCGCTGGTTGTATGTCCAATAAGCTTCAAGGCATGCGTCCACTTGTTCTTTTCAGTGAAAGGCTTCGTGAACACATCCGCCACTTGTTCGGCTGTACCAACATTCAGTAGCTTGAAATGCCCAACCTCATATTGCTGCTTTAGCCATGAGAAGCTCACCCTCTGTGTCCGATCAGTATGTCGTAGAACACCAGCTTGCCCTAGCAACAAAAGAGTGATTGTCGCCTGGTTATCCTCCATATGTCTAACCTCGAAACTTTCAGGAAGTTGGACACAGAGGCCGTTGATGTCTGCGATTGACAACCCATCCGGTCTAGTGGATCCATAACGAATTTCGTCAAGCTCAGGATCAATGCGTGCAACTATCGAATCCACCCTCTCAGCCCTTGGCTCGGCCTTGCGGCCGGCATCTCCACGCCATAGGAAATACCACAAGCTCAGGCAAGGTAGACCTTCGGCACGTAAACCGTGGTTCGCTGCTACAACTTCGGACTCAGTAGAGCTCATTGTGATAGATGTTTGTTTCTTGCTGAAGGCATTGAGGGGAAAGTACGTGTTTGGTCCGACCAAAAACATCGCACATCCTGTAGTCGATTTTGAATCGAATTCACCCGCAAAGTCGGAATCGCTGAACAACCACAGTCTGCAATCCATTATGCTGTCGCCTATGAAACCGCTCATAGTGACATCAAGCGAAGAGTTTATGTAGCAAACCAACCTGTGAAGTCCCAAGTCGCAATCTGGACTCCACTTGGTCACCCTCGACGCCAAAGACTGTGTTGCCCTTAGAAGATCCCATCTGGCCATGCGAGCAGCGAACAAAATCTTCATTAGTACCTTACTAGCAATAGGTTGCAAGCGCCCTGCCTTCTCTCCTTCGGAAGCTGTTGGCAAAGCCACACGTAGCTCATGGAAGGGGGTTGCAGCTGGTTTCAGGGTCTTACGCTCTACCTTAGCAAGCTCGCAGTACCGATCAACGCAAGAGTCGAGAAAGTCCTTCATATCGTACGTGATGCGAGTGACTGGCTTGGTCATTGCACCGGGCTTCTCTTTAACGTCTTGCGACAAGGTAACAAACTTGCTCTGCTTCGCCTCCTTTTTAGCCTCAGACTTGTTACGAACCGGCTTGCCCTTGCGGGCAGCTGCAACTGCCAGCTCGAAATCAGACTGTTCCCGGCCTGCGAGGTCGAAGTAGGTTTCGCCGTCCCACCAATCCTGAAGACAGCGATCGCGCATTTGATTGCAACTGTCAACAACAACTTCCTCCGACTCACCCTTGCGGGTGGCTTTAGCCACCACAGTGTATCTCCGAGGGCCAATCCCCGGGAACATTCTAGCATCATCCTCGTTGGGGACATAAAGTCTTTTGCGATGATAACGGTGATGTCGGATTGCTATGAGATTCTCAGGGTCAATGTCCCAATAATCTTCTTTTCTAGCAGGAGTTGCAGCTGATGATTCGGGCTCAAACACGTGACGAAAAGGGTGTGCTTCCTTGGGCAGCTTGAGGTTGTGTTCTTCCTTGTGCATGCACCCAAAGTATCTACCAATGACTTCCGGAAGATCCATATCAATGACGCTCGAGATCAAGTCCCATCCCTCCTTGATAGAGTTCTTAGGGCCAGCGAGTTTAAAGTCATCGACGTATACCACTAAAAGCAGCTTCTTCTTCGGGTGGTAGAATACACTCTTCCAAATGTCAGTCAATACTGCCTCGAACCCGACTTTCTTCAACTCAGCTTCGCAGTGATGTTCCCAAATCCCCCCTGAATCGGGGTGTCCGTAAAGTGCCAATTTGAGTGGAACGACAGGATCTTTCATGCCCTGCCATGCCTTAGGCCAGCGATTGCGAGGCAACCGTACCCAAGTGGCAACCCCTTGGAACAAGGCTTGGGTGTATGCTTGCTTGGCGTCGGCCTGCTGGATGACGTAGCCAGGTTGTGAGCCGAAGACGTCAAGAATCTTTCCTGCTTCCATAGATGCAGGACTGCTCGACATCTCCGCGAAGAGCGCGTGATCGGCGTTTTCGTCAAGTACTTTGTTTCCCTGAAATACCGAACGTCCCTTATACTTACGATTAGGGTCGCCTTCTTTCAGCTCGGCTCCCTTTAGGGTACCAATCTCAAAAACATTGCCAAAGTGAACCTTGATTTGAGATTTCTTAGCTTCGTTGGCAACCGACTCGAACTCCCTGACTTTGCCTTGTACCCAGCAGCCCTTGTCAACCAATTTCTGCCATTCTTTGTCCATGGCAGCCTGCGCCTTAGGGTTTGTTGAAATCTCCTTAGACGACAGGACCTTGGCGACAACAGCATACATCTCATCTGCGATCTGAAAAAGCTTCTTGTCATATAGCCCTTTGAGTCGTTCCCGATGTTCCTCGCTACACCCATGTAGGACTGGCATTGCAGGTACCACCTTTACAGCTTCCCGATACAGTGCCTCATTCTCCTCATGTAGCTTCTTCTCATGTTCTGCAATTGCTGTTGCTCTTTGTCTTTTCGACATAGCCTTCCATGCAGTATGATCAATAGCGTCAGGGCGGTTCTTGTTGTTCTTCTTGACCAAACATTCCCCACTCCACGTATAACCATACGGTGGTTCTTGCGCTGCTACTGCTGCGCTGGACTTCAGCTTCTGCTTCACAGAGAACGGAACATCATCAAGCAATGCTGCACGGGAATCAGACTTTGACTCACCCTTGCGGGTGGCTTCTTTCGCGTCCTTCGGCGGAGGATCTTTATCACGATCAGGACCAAATAGCTCTGGGAACATTTCATCCAGGTCTTCGCTAAGTTGTTCCTGAATTGTGGCTTCATCGTATCCCCCCCCTTCCTCCAGAGGAGGATGCGGGTTTTGCTCGTCAAGGACATTGTGATGTTGTGCATCAAGGCTTGGTGGTTTATCCAAGGCAGGCTCTTGCAACAACGGAAACTTAAAGTCACCATCTGGTAGCTCCAGTCTCTTAGTGCGAAACACACGTAGATCTTCGTTTTCCAACGCGGCTTCGATGTTGTGTAGGGGAGCAACGACGTACTCAAGCTTGAAGATAAAACCAGGTTGGATGTGATACCCGAGGAATATACCTTCAATCCCTGTGCCAGAAAACTTGGATCGTTCAGGCTTGCGTTGCTTCTTCGGGGCCCAGTAGAGGACTTTCGCTCCAAAGGGAATGCGCATGCCGTTGAACTTTTCACCGTACCTGATTTCCCACGGAATCTGACCATTGTCAATCCTCGCAGTGATGTTAAGACATATAGCATGATGTTGCGATGCAAGAGGCCAATAGCGATCTGGAAGTCCTGATTGCACTAAATTGGCCCGTGTGCCTTCCAAAATGGTTCTGATTTCTCGCTCGATTACGGCCTTGTTTTCGTTCACATACTCTCTAGAAGTGTTGTGACGAGCGCGAAGCTGTCTGGCCGCAAAGTCAAACTCCAACGCATTGTCGGAATATATAACCTTTACCTCATCATCTGTACCAAGGAAGTGCAACATGTCTTCGTAGCACTGCTCACCAGACTTTGTCTTGGAAGGGTACACGTATCTAAACTTAGAATACACGTCCTTCACAACATGAGCCACGGTTTCATCTTGGAACCCGTAATCCTTGGCATCAGCGGTCACGATGTGATCTACTGTGATGTGGTCACCGAACGATTTACTGTAGATTGTAGAGGATCCACCAGATTTACGCGCCTGGGGCGCATACATCTTGGCCCTTTGGCAAATTGGGCAGAACGGATTCTTTGGTCTATGGGTAAGTCGATGTTCCAAAGACACAGCCTCAGCCCTCAAGGAAGCTTCGTCCTTCTTAGACTTTGGCATTGTGTATGGCTCGACATCGCTGTCGGCTTGCGCCTCAACTTCCCCTTCAGGCAAAGCAAACAATGTGATAGTCGCAATAGTCCCTTCAGGTACTTCCCCATAGATTCCGTCCAATTCATCAATGTTGACTGAATCCTCCAACAAAGACCACACGTCATCCTTGAATCCCCAAGTAGTCCGGATTCTATACCTTGGGAACTTAGGAGCCGGTGTTCGAAGCGTCTTTGGGAAATGTGCCACCTTAGCAGCGGGGCTGCCGTTGATGACAGTCCAACCTGCCTTTAGCAGTTGCCTCGTTTCCACCCCAGGAATGGGAGGAATGCAATTCGCCATCTTTTCGATGGGATCTTCTGCCGCGCCAGCTGGACCTTCAGGTTCATGTTCGTGCTCTCCCCTAGCTGGTGCGGCGTGCCCTTGCGGGCAGCTGTTTACCGAAAACCCGAACCAGACTTGACAGAGGTCGGTGCAACCTTGCTGCCATCAGATTCTGAGGACTTTGCCGCTAAGCATGCCATCAATGGTCCTCGGTCGCCAAATACGGGGACATTGCCTCGGAGTTGGCAAATCATCTTCTGACCGTCTGGGCAAATGAAATATGGCGCCTCACCCGCTGGCCAGTGGAAAGAGAACCCCTGTTCCATGCACTTCTTTCCTACAGAGCAAACTGCAGGTGTGTTGGGGAGCTCAACGAACTGCAATGGGTTCCTCAATGACTCAATGTAGACCTCATGCTTGGTATCAGCGTCTACTGGTCCGTTAGCAGTGATCAAACTCACTGGGTCGGAAGCAACCTTCTTAGCCTTGCCCTTGAAATGGGCCTCCAAATCAGAGTGACTAATCAGATCTTCCTCGCTACCGGTGTCTGCGATGATTTCGAGGTTTTCACCTGTCACCGCCGCTGCAGCAAGTTGGGGCAGGGGAATTGCTTCTTTGCAGTGAGTGCAGAATCCTTCTCTACCCCGACACCTGTAGTTACACTTGACCCGAACCTTAAGCTTCATCCCGTTCACTGCTGATTCCAAGTGACGGGCATTTTGCAAAGCTTCTTCGGTGTCCTCTGGAATTGATGGTGGGCATAGCTCCGCAGACTTGTACCTGAATTCGAACTTGTGCTTGTCTGGTACGAAGCTCCAGCCTTCACCTTCAGGCGGAATGTCAATGATTTCTGGCCTTAGGAACTGGACCTTTCTGCTTCGGGGCTTTCCGGCAGGGCCCTTGCGGGCTGCTACTGCGTAGGCTTTCCCAGCATCGGCCGGTGACTCACCCGTGAGGGTGGCTGTGAGAGAAAGACAGCAAGCGGCTGGCTTGTCCTCACTCTTTGGCCTTTTCTTACTGGGTCGCCTGCGCTTGCCGGAGGGCGATCTCTTCCCGTCCTTGCCAGCCTTATCGCCTTTGGCCGGGACTGAGGGAGCGGCATCCTTGTGCATGAATGGGCAATTCTTACCGTTCTTGCAGGTGCCTTTGGGGAAAAAGATGCAAGGAATCTTGGAGGTGTCCTTCTTCTCCCCACCTTTACCGCCTTTACCTCCACCTTTTCTAGAAGGGGTACGTGGAGGTGTTCTGCCCCTTGTCTGTTCAGGAGTAGGCTTCACGTGCTTGTATGGGCACTTATCACCTCGTGGGCACTTCCCACGCTGGAAAGCGTAGCAGGGCTTGTCCTGGCTTCGGCCGCGAGGGGTGTTCGGGGTATCGGAAGGAGCAGGGGCACCAAATCTGGCACCGTGAGCTTTGGCGATTGCTGTGCGGTTTTTGCGAGTCCTATCTCTTGCCAACAGCTCTTTCACGCATTTGACCAAGTAGTCATAAGTGCGTTGCTCTGTTCCTTCCTTAGCCCTGTCGTAAACTTCCAGATCAAACTTGAGCTTGCTAGCATTGCGAAGCTGCCGAAGTAGAATATCTCTCAGTGTAGTCTCCTCGGGTTGGTGGTTCAACCCCGCGATGACCGACTCCCAGTTGTGAATGAAAGTGCTAAGATCATCACCATTCAACTGCACCTTAAGTAGATCTTCTACAGAGTAGAGGGAGCCTGCTTCCTCGTTGGTCTTAAAGTAGTGTTCGAACATCAGTAGAACCTGTCTACCACGAACGGCCCTACCAGCAGCTGCCTCAGACTCCTTGTAGTTAATGATCTGTCGTCCAAGATCACCCCTAGCGACCCTCGAAAGCGCCGAAAGGATCTTCGTATCCAAAGTGAGGAATTTACCCGTGTCCCTCAACTTCTCCGGATCGGCGTCCCTGGAGTAAACCTCTTGAACCCATTTGAATGCCTCATCGGGTCTGTCCGATGCTGCCCGAACGGCCTCCCTAACTGTGATCTTCCAGCTCCTGTAAGTCTCCGGGTTAGGGAAGTCGGGTAGCTTCACCGTTTCGGCTTCCTTAGCCTTGGGTTTGTCATCGTCAGGCTTCTGGATAACCGACTTGAGTGCTTCAGCGAGAAGTACGCTAGGCTCTTTGTTTTCAGTAGATTCTGCCGGTTCTTTGTTATCACTCTGTTCAGCAGCAGATACCGCTACATTGTGGGCCTTGGAATCCTCAGGCTCACCAATGTCATACCGTTGGGTCCTTCCCAAAACCGTCCGAAGCGACACAGGAATCTCCCTGGGGTTCGGAAGGGTCGGAATCCATGAATGACTAGGACCCTGAACAAGCGGCGCTGCGGCACCACCTTGCGGTGGGCTTGGTTGAAGCTTGGAGCTCTCACTGGGATCGACTTTCACCGGCACGGCACCACCTTGCGGTGGGCTACTCTCCGCTGTCGACAAGACAGTCCTGAGTGAGTCGACCTCAGCTATAAGCTCCGCGTTCCTGTCCTGCAGGTCATCAACCAAGCTATCGTACTGCTGTGCCTCAGAGGTTAGCCTATGGTAGTACTCATTCTCTTCCCATTGAAGCTTTTCCTCAAACTCAGACCCTAAAAAGGCAATCATCTCACTGTGGTTTTCTTCGATACTCGAGCGCAATTCCGCGAAACGGCGTTCATGCTGTCTGTTTTCCGCAGTGAGCGTGCGCGCTGCTGCTTCCAGCTCGGATCGATGTGCATCAAACTGCATGGCCATAGACCTTTCATCATGACTTTCCCTTTGTGCGCGTGCCAGCTGTGCCTGCAGCTCATTGGCTGATTGTCGTTCTGCTCGGGCGATTGTCTCTAGCACTCGTACTTCATTGTGTAGCTGTCCCACCAACAGGTGTGTGGATTGGCTCACAAATGCTAGCTGTTGACGATGATTCGCATCCGCTGTTGCCTCTAGGTGTGCAATGTATGCGTTGGCTTCGGCGTACACGTTGTCCAATGCAAATCGATGTCTTTGTTCCGCGCGAAGCTCCAAGGCACTTTGAATGCGGGGGTCATTCAGGAACAAGTTCACCTGAGTATTCTCCTGCAACAAATGCAAGAAGTACTGGTTCGCTTCCTGCTCCTGTCTACCACCAATACCACCGTCACCGTTGTTGCCCGCGGCCGTTGTGAACGGCACGATGTCCATTACGGAGCTAACTACGGCTGATAACCTGAAGTTTCCCAGGCTACCAGCTTGACACGGCTAGTTACCGGTAAGTCAACCCTTGTGACCTTTTTCCACGGGGGACTTGGGCCAAGTGCAATCGCGTACAGACATAGCTAAGGACCATAGGAATAGCAATGGAGGCAGGGTAAAATCTACAGGTTCTGGGTCAGGGTTTGTCCATCAGGTTCCTACATTATTACTTAGATGCGGATCAGGGGGCTTGTAAGTAGGCTAGATGTAGGGATTCCAGTCGGATAATCCCTAGCAGAGTGCTTAGAATCAACTTTAGAAAGCTGCTTACCGCCCACTTAACGAAGCCACACGACTGTAGTAAAAAAACGACTATGAGTATAGTTAACTACTTGACTTAGAATCCTGGTTACTAAGTGCCATGATCGCTCAAGTAGTTATAACCCTCATCCCTAGCAACTTCAGCGCTGGGAATCCGGACAGGAAGTCCCGAAAGCAGACTGCCGAGCACGCCCTGCGCTTAGCAAACTCACGGTGAGGTGGCTTGGGGTTAGGGTTTATGGCATATGGTTGGGGGCTTTGGGGTTTAGGGGTTCAGGGTTTGGGACATAGCGTCGAGACTTTAGGGTTTGGACGGGTTTGGGCTCCAGAGTTTTAGGGTTCCGGTGTCAGGCTTCGAAGTCTACAGAGGGTTTGAGGTTTTCATGTAGCATCTGATATTTTCTGGCTTGCGGTTTAGGCGTGGACCCTCTATCCAACAAAATCAGTGCACAAACACACAGCTAGGGTTTGGCACACACAACCTCGGTTTGTGTGCCAGTTCTAAGGGTTTTACGGGGCGTATAGGTTTTCACAACATGCACAGGTGCCCACCTTCAGGATGGGTAATATCGACAAACGGTTAGGGGTTTACGTTTGAGCTTCTTGGGTCCGACACGTCACAATGCTGTACTGGCCCAAGAGCCCCTGGCTGAACTTGTGCACGGCAGACACAAGACATAACTTATGACGATTACCTTCAACTCAAGCCTCATCGCTACCTCACCTATTTGTTTGTAAGGGCTTAACCACGGTTTAGGGTTTAGGGTTTAGGTTTAGAAGAGCAGGTTTCGGTAGTTTAGCTGAATCCTAACTGGAGCATTCCAACCCGTAAACATACACCCGAAAATCCTTTCCCACGAAAGCCCATACGCCTATAAAGTCCCCCTAAAACCTGAACCCGAAGACCCAAAGATTCTTGTTCACCCCGTGTAACCTCCATATCCACCTTCGGCAAGGGTAGACCTTTGCTCAATCCAGTCGGCTTTTAAGTAAGGAAGCAGCGTCTCAGAGCATGTTTACGTGGCTTCATGGGGTTTGAGACGGTCTGTCATTGAACGGTTTTCGGAGTTTTGACCCGGGTTTAGCGTCTAGGACTTCGAGTTTAGGGTGTAGTGGGGTAGAGTTATGTAGGCATGCATAGAGGGTCGTGCTATTGGTTTAATCTAATGCAAAACCTACTGAGTTCAAGACTGTCCTGAAGGTTCACGGAACCTATCGTGGGGTTCGGGGTTTGGGGGTTTAATAGCTTAGGGTTCAGGATTGTGGAGCTTTGGGGTTTGGGGTTCCAAGGTAGGGAGGCTTGGAAGAAAATCACCAAGGATCTAAGACCCTAGCCTAAATTTCGCTGGGAACCCCGGCAAGAAACTTCGGAAGGTTATGTTACTACAAGGGTCCTGCTAGCGCCGGGACTCGCTGAGGCTTTCCCTGAAATCCGAAAGAGGTGCCTGGGCTCTCCTTAGCCGATTCCATCCCAAAAAAGGCTCATGTCGCATAATGAACTCAATCAAGCTGCCCGAAACACTAAAACCCTCTATATATAAACCCTAACACATCCCTCTCCAACCGTATCAACAACCCTGCAGGTTATTTGAAACAACAAGGTCGAAACATTCCAAGAAGCCCTAAACTATCCCGAACCCTCAACCCCCTGAGGCTAAAGCAAAGGAAGCTGAGACCAAGCGGCCGCGACACCTGACGGGCTGAACGCTGTGAGATTTCTCTAGCCCGCGCACGAGAGCTATATAGGTTCAGGAGGGAACAGGATTTACAGGGTACAATGATGGGGTTATAGGGTAGGGAGTTGAACATTTAGGGCTGAGGGAGTACGTTGAGATTTGGGCTGGGTTTAAGGTTTAAATAGGGAGCTGTTCGAACAGACGAGCGCTACAAGGGTTCTACGAGCTTATTGGGGCCTTAAGGTCAAGGGGTTTGGGCACAAGATTCGGAAGTCCGCGTGACGGAGCGGCGAGGTGGTGACACCGAACTGCTTATAACCCCGGCCAAACAGCACAGCTCCCTGCTGTGCGGGCGTCTTGTTCATGGCCCTATTCCGCTGCGAATTGGGTGGGAGCAACGGTGGTCGCATTGAGCGCCTCTTTCATGGGGCCCCAAATCCGAAACATGCCCACCCAAAATGTCTTTCAAAGCTTTCTTTGACGAGGCTTTTGGGGCCTTGGTCTTCGCACGTTCCTTATCCGCCGGGTGGGTTCCAGGGTTTAGGCTTTCAGGGATTTCTGGTTTAGGGCGTGGGGCTTGGCACATTTACGATTCCTGAGCAGGGTGCTTTAATGGAGAAGGCAACACGGATCCTCGGGGAATGTTGACGGGAGACTCGGAGATTACCTGGTCATAGACGTTTCTTTGCGCGCCCTTCCCGCGAGGATTCCAATCAGCTTACTTTACTTTTAAGTAGGATAACCCCGGTGGTGCTTGGAAGCACTTATGCCCTACTTACAAAGCCCCCCTGATCCTCCCAGCCAGGTTCAGTTTGTTGGGGAGTTCGGACCTGAGGATTTGGTTCAGGGTTTGGGGTGTTTGCTCTTGTCTTTGGCGACTGCAATGCCCAAACTGCTTCTACTTGCAGGGTCGGGGGACTTAGTAAGTAGGTAATCAGTAGAGTAATAAGTACCTAAGTACCCCAAAGGGGGCCTTAAATGGGGTTATGGTACTTGTAACTCTATAAAATATCTACTTAGTACGTCCCCCGACCCTCCAAGTAGATTGCGCACCGCGGGTTCAAGGTCTCCCCCACACATCTCAGCAGAAGAACCCCGAACGAACCCTCAGCAGGGCCTCCGTAGTGCAAGCTGCAACAACCTTTCACCGATAAACCGTAGGGTTTGGGGTTTAGGGTTTAGGGTTTAGGGTTTAGGGTGGGGATATGGCTTGGGATCTGTTGGGCATTGGGTTTCTTACGCCTGCAAGGCTTTCTCAGAAGCGAGGAAACGTTCAGAACCCGGCACACATCATGGTACACATCTTGCTTACTGTGAGGATCGGGAGATTTAGTGAGCAGGGTACAAGATGTTTTCGATTGTTTTCGGGTTTGGTTCTTTTACCGGATAAGGCGGTTTGCTAAGCAAGCAAGGTTACCCCGATTGGGCTGCATGCTTTAAGGTTTAGGGTTTGAGTTAAGGCTTGAACCCTACATTCAACCCTAAATCCCTGCACTCTGAGCCTTTGCTGTCTCCAAGCCCGGGGTCCAAGCACCTAGAGATCTAAAGCCGAAGCTGTTCTAGGATACCCAGTAACCTAAGAATAAAAAGGCCTCTCTTTTTGGTATTGGGTAACTTTATAAGGAACCTAGGACTACAAAAAGGGAATAAAGGTACTACTGGGCATCCTAGTGTTTATAGCAAAGTTCCAAAATCGAAGCTCATCTTCGAGTGCCAGGTCTCCTCAAGCATTAAGCGTTTTCCGGCTTGCTGTTCCGAGTTCCAGTCCGTGCCCCCAAGGCCCTGTAAGCGTAAAACGTATTACCACTGAAGCCTTTAAAAATCCTGAACTCCTAAACCGCAAAAGCTCCAAATTCCAGCCCTCAAGCCCTACTAGACCCTAAAACATAAACCCTAAGACACCAACCTATCAAACTCCATCCAACCCCAAAGCCTAAAGCAAGCGCCAAGGCTGGGGCTTCTCGAAGCAAAAGCGATAGCTCATCGAGTACCGCCCGACCTCAGCATGAGAATGTAGGATTCTAGGGGCTTTAAGAATTCGACTAGGGTTTCGGGGCCATTTTTCTTTGTTTATGATAAGGAACCACCAAAATAGTAGAGGTAGCTATCAAGGCCCCAAAATTAGCCTTAAAACCACTAGTGGGATAGGGCGTATTGTCCTATAGTTTTGAACTATAGGGGCTACAATAAAGGGATGCAGGTGCCTGCAACCCGTTTAGGAATTGACCCCATGGTTACGAGGTATAGCTTGTGTGCGGCCCCGCCTCACTAATAGTGGGCAGAAACAGAAGCACAAGATGAAACACCACGGAAATGCTGAAATGTTGACTCGTTTGTGATCATGCTCGCATGAATGGAAAACGCAAGACTGAGACAACAAGTAAACTGCCACCCCATGAGTTGCAAACACAGTCACACCCCTGTTGTTTTCTCGGATTCGATCTTGAACAAACATCAGGAGCTGCAATGCCTCTGCGCGACTAGGGGGGCGGGGCGGGGGGGGCTGGGGGTGCTGGGGGGGGCTGAGGGGGCTGGGCTGGAAAGCTGAACGGACGGGGGGGGGTGGGGGGCGGGCTGAGGCCGGGCCGGGGTCTGGCCTCTTCGACCAAGTTTAGTACTGAGAGGCGTACCCGGGCGCGACATTTCGATCACAGAAACCTCTTTTCTGCTGTGCTTTTCTTGTGCTCGAAACGATCCGATTGTGTTTTTTTTGTGCTTTTCTTGTGCTCCAAAAACCAAACGTGTTTGTATGTTTGTGCTTTTTTTTTGTGCTTTTCTTGTGCTCGAAACGCTCCGGCTGTTGTGCTTTTCTTGTGCTCGAAACGCTCCGATTGTGCTTTTTTTTGTGCTTTTCTTGTGCTCCAAAAACCAAACGTGTTTGTATGTTTGTGCTTTTTTTTTGTGCTTTTCTTGTGCTCGAAACGCTCCGGCTGTTGTGCTTTTCTTGTGCTCGAAACGCTCCGATTGTGTTTTTTTTTTGTGCTTTTCTTGTGCTCCAAAAACCAAACGTGTTTGTATGTTGTGCTTTTTGTTTGTGCTTTTCTTGTGCTCGAAACGCTCCGGCTGTTGTGCTTTTCTTGTGCTCGAAACGATCCGATTGTGCTTTTTTTTTGTGCTTTTCTTGTGCTCCAAAAACCAAACGTGTTTGTATGTTTGTGCTTTTTTTTTGTGCTTTTCTTGTGCTCGAAACGCTCCGGCTGTTGTGCTTTTCTTGTGCTCTGTCTGTACTCTTTCTGCAATCTAGGCAGGCCTCCGGGCTCGTTTCCGCAAACGTGTTTGCATGTTTGTGCTTTTTTTTTGTGCTTTTCTTGTGCTCGAAACGCTCCGATTGTGCTTTTTTTTTGTGCTTTTCTTGTGCTCCGAAAACCAAACGTGTTTGTATGTTTGTGCTTTTTTTTTGTGCTTTTCTTGTGCTCGAAACGCTCCGGCTGTTGTGCTTTTCTTGTGCTCGAAACGCTCCGATTGTGCTTTTTTTTTGTGCTTTTCTTGTGCTCCAAAAACCAAACGTGTTTGTATGTTTGTGCTTTTTTTTTGTGCTTTTCTTGTGCTCGAAACGCTCCGGCTGTTGTGCTTTTCTTGTGCTCGAAACGCTCCGATTGTGCTTTTTTTTTGTGCTTTTCTTGTGCTCCAAAAACCAAACGTGTTTGTATGTTTGTGCTTTTTTTTGTGCTTTTCTTGTGCTCGAAACGCTCCGGCTGTTGTGCTTTTCTTGTGCTCGAAACGATCCGATTGTGCTTTTTTTTTGTGCTTTTCTTGTGCTCCAAAAACCAAACGTGTTTGTATGTTTGTGCTTTTTTTTTGTGCTCCATGATTTCAAAACACATTGGCGCGCGGCAGTTCTGGTGCAAAATTGTCTCTGTCTGTTGTGCTTTTCTTGTGCTCGACGCGGTCCGATTGTGCTTTTTTTGTGCTTTTCTGGTGCTAGTTTTGCTCTGTCTCTCTGGCGGCCGGGCCAGTCCAGTCCCCGCGTCCAGGCCGTCTGAAAGAAGGTCTCCGGGCCCAGGTTGCGATGGTAACGAAACCGTGGTTCCAAACCTCTTCGCTGGTAAGTTGCAGATAGCTCCTCCCAACCTCTTCGCCGGTCCGACCCCATCTCACAGCCCTAATCGCCAAACTATGCCAAACATATTTGGATTCAAAACACTGCCTGGCCCTGGAAAACCGAATGAGATCAGATTTCCTTGTGCTACTTTTGGCCTGTCTGTTTGATAATAAACCTATTTTTGAACTATTAGTGGGCCGGGGCCCCATCTAAGGTATAGCCCTTAGTAATCGAGTATTGATTGGATCTCGATCCAGGCAGACCAACATGTTAGAGGCTGTGGATTAAAGAACCGAAGCTCCAGTGTCAGAAAAAAAGGCTGTGCATTTGCCCTACAGGATCTTTTGAGAGTCGCAAAAGTGTCTTCGGCTGTTGGGTTTGGAAGTTAGCTGAAGTTAGCTCTTGAGGCAATCGGGGTTTAGATTTTAGGGGTTCGGGCTTGAGGCATAGAGTATGTAGGCCTCAACATAGCGAACGCCCTGCAGCATTGCAACTCTACATGCCTAGGAAACGTTGCATGGGTCTTGGACTTGGGTTTACGGAGCTAAGCATTGGTTTTGCTGAATTCATGAACCTGATCGCTGTTAACGTGCTCATGAATTTGAAACGCAAACCCTAAACCCTAAACCCTAAACCCTAAACCATTGGCCGCCCGCGCCCGGCGGCGGCCGGTACCACTGAACGCTACCGCTTCGAGATCTGCTTGCTTGGCCAAGCAGATCGAGTCTACCAGACCTGATTTGGCACTACCCTTATCTCCCAGCGCGAGAACCCTGGCGGGGACGGGACCTGGTAGAAAGAGCTTGACGAGCGACCCTGGCGGGTATGGCGGGCGACTCTGGCGGGGACGGCTGACGACCCTGGCGGGGACTTGGTGGACGGACGACTCTGCTGTGACAGCAAAATGGGCCAAAAACAGCTTGGCCGACGACTCTGGAGGGGGACGGCGGACGACCCTGGCGGGGACGGCAGGCGACCCTGGCGGGGACGGCGGACGACTCTGGCGGGACAGCTTGGCAGACGACTCTGGAGGGGCCCCTGGCAGGGACGGCTGACGACCCTGGCCGGGACTTGGTGGACGGACGACTTTGGCAGGGACGGCTCGCGACCCTGGCGGGGACGGCGGGCAACCCCGGTGGGGACGGCGGTGACAGCAACTAAAAAGGCCAAAAACAGCTTGGGGGACGGCGGACGACCCTGGCCAAGACGGCGGGCGACCCTGGCGGGGACGGCGGACGACTCTGGCGGGGACTTGGCGACTCTGACAGGGACTGAAAAAGCCAAAAACAGCCTGGCAGACGACTCTGGAGGGGATGGCGGACGGGACGGCGGGTGACCCTGCGGGGACGGCGGACAACTCTGGGGGACTTGGCGATGACTTTGACAGGCACGAAAAAGCCAAAAACAGTTTGGCAGACGGACGACCCTGGCGGGGACGGCGGGCAACCCGACGGCGGACACTCTGGCGGGCACTTGGCTTTGACAGCAACTAAAAAGGCAAAAAACAGCTTGGCAGACGATTCTGGAGGACGGCGGACGACCCTGGCCGGGACGGCGGGCGGTCGTGGCGGGGACGGCGGACGACCCTGGCAAGGACGGCATAAGGACCTTGGCGGGGACGGCGACCCTGACCAAAGCGACCCTGGCGGGGACAGCGGGGTGACCCTGCGGGGACCCAGTTCCTCCAAAAAGAGCTTTGCAGCAATCAGCCCATGAAAACCAGCCGTTGCCCATGTAGACGCTCGATTTTGCAAGCACCCGCTCCAGAAACACATCAGTGGCATCGCAGCGGACAGCACATCAAAACCAGCCATTCCCTATGTAGACGCTCGCTTTAGCAAGCGCCCGCTCCAGAAATACATCAGCGACATCGAATCAAACAGCAAACAAAAACCAGCCGTTCCCCATGTAGACGCTCGATTTTGCAAGCACGCAGCAAGCACCAAGTAACACAGAGAGAACGAATCTGCAAGTAAATTGCTGTATATTCAGCTTCAGCACTCAATTCTCAATATTCCCGAATCAACATAATCACGTATCCCCAAGTAGACGCCCGGTGATGCGACCCCCCCCGGGTGCTTCCCCGCAAGGTGGGCTGGGATCCAACAAGCATGATGCGACTTAGCTCCGTCACTGTACAGGGTGTGTCACAGTGCCGTGGCCAAGCGGAAATGTCCGTTTCACGTCTCTGGCGGCTGACGACTATAGTTTGACGGGGACGGGACGTCCTAGAAAGAGCTTGGGGACAGTGGCCGACTCTGGCAAGGAGCTTGGAGTGCGAGTCTGGCGGCAAAGCTGGACAATTCTGGCACGGACTGCCGGGCGAAAAAACCCTGGCGGCCGACTGGATGATCAGCACTCTTTTGGGGAGCAACTTAAGCGGGGATACCCTACCAGCGGGGATACGCGTACCTAGGGGCTCGGGCCGGGTCTGATTTTGGCAGAGGTCATGTGTGAAGATTGCGGAGCTGTCTATTTTTCAACATCCGTCGCGAAATTAACATCGAAATGAGGAACCACGGATCAAACGTTTCTGTTTCACAACCCCTCAAATCCAAGTCATGTGTCATGTTTTGGAGGCCCAGCTTTTCCAAGCTGTTCCATGCGAACTTGGATTGTGTTGCAGTGCTGGCCAATGCAACATCTTTGCTTCCATGGTGCATAAAGGGCTTGAAGTTGAGGGCTTGGCTTGTGACTGTTTGGGTTAAACTGACCTATGTCCGTAGGTTTGGCGCGGTTAAACCGAACCAGACGTCTCTCATGTGCACATATGTGCACGATGTCTGTGCTTCTCTAAGAAGGGGTCTGCTCATAAGAGGGGTTGTGGGGAGACCACAGACCGAAGCGCGTTTCAGGGGCGATTCAAGCGCATTTCAATGGTAATGATGATTACAAGAGCTTCCAAAGACACCAAAGAGCAATCACAGATCAAGCGAGCTTCCAGCGTGTTTCAAGCACAGTTCAATGGTAAGGAGGATTCCAAATACATAGGTTAAAACGAAGCCAAAACCAAATACAGATCAAGCGCGTTGCAAGCGCGTTTCAAGCGCATTTCAATGATAATGAGGATTGCAGGGGCTTCAACGAAACCAAAGAGCAATCACAGATCAAGCGCGTTTCAAGCGCATTTCAATGGTAAGGAGGGTTCCCATCGTTTAAACCGGAGCCAAAAGCAAATACAGATCAAGCGCGTTTCAAGCGCATTTCAAGCGCATTTCAATGATAATGAGGATTGCAGGGGCTTCAACGAAACCAAAGAGCAATCACAGATCAAGCGCGTTTCAAGCGCATTTCACGCGCATTTCAATGGTAACGCGGGTTCCCATCGTTTAAAGCGGAGCCAAAAGCAAATACAGATCAAGCGCGTTTCAAGCGCATTTCAAGCGCATTTCAATGATAATGAGGATTGCAGGGGCTTCAAAGAAACCAAAGAGCTATCACAGATCAAGCTCGTCTCAAGCACATTGCCATGGTAACCAGGATTCCATAGTCTACAACGAACGAAGCCAAAGCCAAACACAGATCAAGCGCGTTCCAAGTGCGTTTCAAGCGCATTTCAATGATAATGAGGATTACAGGGGCTTCAAAGAAACAAAAGAGCAGTCACAGATCAAGCGCGTTTCAAGCGCATTTCAAGCGTAAGGAGGGTTCCCATCGTTTAAAACGGAGCCGGAGCCAAAACCAAACACAGATCAAGCGCGTTTCAAGCGCATTTCAATGATAATGAGGATTGCAGGGGCTTCAACGAAACCAAAGAGCAATCACAGATCAAGCGCGTTTCAAGCGCATTTCAAGTGCATTTCAATGGTAAGGAGGGTTCCCATCGTTTAAAGCGGAGCCAAAAGCAAATACAGATCACGCGCGTTTCAAGCGCATTTCAATGATAATGAGGATTGCAGGGGCTTCAACGAAACCAACGAGCAATCACAGATCAAGCGGGTTTCAAGCGCGTCTCAAGTGCACCTCAGCTGTCTTTGAGGCGCATTTCATGCGCGCTGCACTTGCTCACAAGTGCCTTTGAAAGCAATTGATGCACATTTCAATGTTCAGGCAGATTGTGCGGTAAGGATGATTGCGTGCATGAGTTAAGAGAAACCACAGACCGAACGCGGATCAAGTGCGTTTCTAGCGCAAGTGAAGCCCATTACAGGAAACAAGCCACACAAGCGAAGGGCGAATTGCAGATGCAGTGCAATGAACCGCCCAACTCATGCATATCAGGAGGATCTGCACCAGTTTTGCAGAGACGCAGAGCAAGCGCACAGCAAGTGCAGCGTAAGCACAGAGCGAGCGCATTTCAAGGGTATTTCAGGCAGGGCCACACAGCCATGTCACACCTGTGTAACCAAAACAACCTGCAGACCACAGGGCCTGGCAAGGCCCTAAAACATCAGAACAATAGAAGCAATACCTATACATCCATTGATTTCACTCGCCAATAAAATCATGTTCAGAAGGTAGTCACTGCAGCAACCGCAGAGCAATCCGAAACCACTCGCAAGATAAGTGAGCCAACAAACGGAGAACTGTGAGAATGCGGCGACTAGAACTAAGGCAAGAAGACCGGCTATGGGACTAGCTTCTATACTGACCACAAAAACTGACGGCACATACTTATCCCAGCTCGCAACCACTAAAAGCGACTACAGAGGGACACCACTAATATCTTCGAGAACTTATTGTTGTAAGCTCACTGCCAGGAAATCAAGCAGTGATTAGCACAAATGGGCCATGAGCCTGGACGATACATAGCTCAGGCAGAACAAAGTAGCACGACAAACCTTTCAAAGAAAATGCAAGTATCAAAGCCTCGTCAAAATTTACTTGCTTATGTGCACGAACTATCGTCGATGTAGTCTCAGAGTATGCGCTGTCAGGCATGACCAAACGCAACTATTTTCTGAATATCTTAACTATATACGTCAGACCAGGGTCAGGTACACGTATTACAATACCCTGACCTGCGACGTCCATCGAATTTCAATATTCATTCCAGACACGAGAACGGATCACAGAACCAAAAACCTTGGCAACAAAGCCCTGCCGACCGATCCGAATGGAGTCAGTGGGGGTCTCCTCCAAGATTTGTAGCTTCTGCAATGACAGTCGCTGTCTCATCCGTTAGAGCATCAGAAGGTTGAGCTTTTAAAAACTACTGCTTACGGCTTAGGGGTTTAGGGTTTAGGAACAGCGTGCTAAACAAATGATGCTTGCATATAACTACCCAGGGACCCATTTTGAGGGGACCGCCCGGCCAACTTAAGCGGGGATCTGGCGTACCTTTTTGGGGGCCCAAATGCGCCCAAAATGCGCCCAAAATGCGCTCTTCGCTACGGGCCCCGGCCCCGGTCAACTTAAGCAAGGCTGTGCGTACCTACTCAACAGTAGAAGGGCGCCTGGGAGCCTTTATCAGGCCAATCCCGAAACCCAGGGGTGAGCGGGGATACGCGTACCTATCTTTATATAAAATACAATACAAAGACTCCGCCCCAAACCGAGCCTGAGCGGGGATACGCGTACCTCGCGTCGGAAAAACGATTTTGGTCGGACCCAAAAGCTACGAAAATGGCACCCAAAACGGTCAACTTAAGCAAGGCTCTGACGTACCTCGCCTCTTGCTTAAAACGCCTCAGAAATATGCTGTTGCTTGCCAAAAAAAGGCCCGCCTGCGGCGGGCACACCCAAACTTTGTCCGTCGTGTGGTTGTACACCGTGATGTTCAGCCAATCGTCACTTCCCACGTGCACTGCATCTGCCACCACGCACAAAAAATGTCCGTCGACCGGGAATCTGACTTGCCCTGCGTGACATAGGCGTATCGCTCCATGCGTGCTAGCCTGTGTGCGTCCATAGAAGCATGCTTCTTGATCTTTTGCTCGTCCTCCGTGGGGGTCTCCTCCAGGGTGCATACGTGTCCATGCATCGTGCAGATGAGTGCCCTGCGTGTAGAATGACATGAACTCGCCATTTCCTCTCGGAAGCCCATGGACGATCGACGACACCCGGCGGCACCCCTTCAACAGCACGGGAACGTTGATTAGTTACTAAACTCAAACCTTAAACCCCTAAAGCCCAAACCTCAAAGCTACACCTTAAGCCCGAATGCTTCCTCAGCTTCACACTGTGCTTGACATTAAGCGTGTCCAGTAGGAATGGGTGTTGTCCGACGAGTCTTCGCACCTGACAAAGCCTCCATCAGGCAGCGCTGCATCTTGGAGCTGGATTCTTTGCGATTCTCGCTCAGTGTCCGGCTTGTGCAATTTTAAGAATCATCCTGTGGGTCCATCGCTGTGTCACCTCCGTCACGTCCAGGGAACCTGCGTGGAATGGAAGCACTATGTCCACGGCCGTGTAGTCCTCCTCCGCAATGACGACGAAACCATCGTCGACGATCCCAGGCAGTTCTAGCGAATCAACCGGTCGCGCAGTGTCCGGCGTGTCTTCCTGCTCGAAGTGCCCCGGGAATGCTGCATCGACCGGCGCAAGGTGATCCTCGTCTCCGCATCTTCAAACTCCTCGTCGTCCTGCATTTGGTCCTGCTGCTGTCCTTCGTCCGACTCAACCTCGGCCCAAAGTCCAACGTTCGCCATCTCCTCCCTCACCGTCTCCGAGTCGGTGTCGGCCTGGTTGTCATCTGGATCCGGCGCCTTCATGTCCGCCTCATGCGCCCTGTCGCACTCCTGCTTGTCCGCCTCCAGCAAACCGGACTGGACGGTCACCACATGCCACGGGAGTTCCCTGCTACACCAGCCCTTGAAGACGTACTTCGCCATCTCGATGTACTCCGGCAGTTTATCCGACGGGCCGAGGTCCGGCGGCGACAAAACAATGGTACCACTTCATGTCCCACATATTGGGGCGGTTGAATGTCGGGAGAAAGATGGCGTTCCCCGTCGCGAGGGCGGACAGTCCGGCGCCGCTGCGTTTGCCCCGCTTGGCTCAGCAGATTTTTAAAGATGAACCACCAGTCAGTCAGGGCGAATGGAGCATATGCAACACAGCTGCAGTACGTAGAGGTTAATGATCAGCCGCACGTTGACGAAATTGAACTACAACACAAACGACAGAACGGCGAGGACAAGGAGCAGCGTGTTCCGCATTGGATAATGATTTTGATTGACAAGGGCTGGAGAACCTTGTAGCTGACCGTCCGGGAACCTTTAGCAACAATCAATAACATGAGTTACGTCCAAGGCCACTTATCTACTCTGCGCTGCATCGGTGCAACGACACTGGATTGCAATTGTGGTACCTCGTGGGCAAGTGGTGTTTTTCTCCATGTCCGTCAGGCCCAGCCCTCGAAAGTCGATGTCCCAACACATGTATGTCTTCTCGTCGATATTTTTGTGAGGTGCCTGGCCGACGACGCCATTGCTGCCCAACGTGTGAGAATTCGTGCTGGCCGGGCCTGCGTAGAAACACACATCGTGCAGTCAGAAGTGCACACATCGTGTAACTGTACTATCTGATATATCAGACAAGAAACAGGAGTACGGCTTCGGGCACTGCTTGTCGGAGCCGACAGGCAAAACCTCGCGTCCGTCGAGACGCGAACGTCCCCCGAGTCCCGCGAGTAGCTCCCCATGTTGCCCGTCGGGCAAGGCTGCAAAGTCGAATTGGGAGCGAAGGGAGTTGGCCTCGCATCGGAAAAAGCCATGGCTGCGAAAAATGTACTAAGGAACGGCGAGGATAATGTGTAAGAGACCTGTGGGGAACTAAGTAGTGTATACATTTCCCTAGGACCCTAGGAACTCGACAGGGACCCTACATGTTCTGAATGACATCTTGATGCGCATGCTATACGTGTTAAGGTCCAGTATATATGCTGTGTGAATGAAAGACGTCTGTCCGAGTGACAGTGCCCCTGCAAGTCGTCTGCAGTGTTGCTGTGACTGAGGGTAACAGAAGCTGTGCTCATGCTCTAGAACTAGGTTCTGAGTCTGGTCCAACATGTGGCAATCGAAGAACCGATGCTCCTCAAACAGCTTCAACCATGCTCGCATGCACACGCGTCACATCAGCAACAATCATGTCCTGAGCAGAGCAAGTTGGAGGGCGGAAGGCACCTAGTCCAGCGAAGAGCGTGGCATCGGCGATGCAGAGAATGTCCACCGTTGCAGAACGACGGGGGATGCACAACGGGTAAGTCTCATCGGGTTGAACTACGGGTGGCCTCTCAAAACAGCTGAAGAAATACACCCCAGGCAACATCTGGTAGTCAAATTCTGTGCTTATTTTCGGCCTGTTATCCAATCCACAAATTCATACTACTATTTTCCACACAGATCCATTAACATCAAACCGCTGTCCAAGCGGGTGTTTGCTTAATGTGCTTGCTTTTTAGTGTAGCTTAGAAGCTTCAGACTTGAATACGCACAAACACCACCGACAAGTAAACCACACTCAACTGTCATGATCTCAAAGGCGGGGGTTTAAACTCACGAATGTGCAATTTTTGATGATCATGTAAAACGGCCCAAAACATACGCCCTATCCCGGCCATACGCGTATCCCTGCTTAAGCTGCTCTCTGACTCTTGGCCGGACTGGCACGGACAGCGGACGGCTGCAGACCACTTCTGGAGGCCTGGCACTGGGCCCTGACGGACGACTCTGACGACGGCTGACGGACGACTCTGGCGGCCGGCGAGGACGGGCGAGGGCGTCGCTGCTATTTTGTGACTACATCACTCGGATGTCCCTTTGACGTTCCGCAACATTGCAACGTCTTTTCGGCTAGTGCAGCGCTCGAATAAGAAGAAGCAGAACACAAAACCCGTTCTAGTCCTGCTTCGGGTGGTTGTGGGTGGGTTCCACGTTACGAAGACGGCGCGACCCACGACCACTCCATGGGTGGGGCGCGCCGTGGCACTGTGACACACCCTAAACCCTAAACCCTAAACCCTAAACCAGGCCCTGAAACCCTACTGGACCCCCAAAGCCCACGAACCCCAAAACCCTGGGACCTTTAAGCCTCCTGCTGAACTAACCCCCTGGGTCCCTTAATCAGCTCGTGCCCTTCAAGCGCTTGAAGCACTGTTTGCTTGCAAGGTGTAAACCTAACACAGCAGTAAAAAATGCTACCTTAAAGTAGTGAAACCACGAAAGCCACACGGATTCTTCTTGGAAGATGTCCGAGCCTCCCAAGGACATAGCAACACAAGACCATTGATGAGAGGTCTACAGAAACCCCTAACCCACGAAACAACACTACAAAATACGCGTAACCAGTAATAAAAACATCACACACCGCTGTAAACTCTTACAAACCCTTATAAAGCCGTGATTTTTGCACACTGAACGGAACCTGTAATTTTAGGAAACATCGATTTTCCTAAACCCTAAACACCTCAACAAAAACAAAACAACACGCGAACGAATCCTGCGGAGGATCCTCAATAATAAAGATCCTTAGGTCGAGGCGGGCGCCGAGTCCGCTTTGGGCGATGCCACGCAGTGGGCTCGTGAGGGAGGGCTCGAGAGCTTCCTGTGATCTTGGAGATCAAGGCTCTATACTTGGAGGGTCGGGGGACTTACTAAGTAGCTATTTTAGAGAGTTATAAGTACCATAACCCCAATGAGGGTCCCATTTAACGTACTTATAACTCTACTTATTACCTACTTACTAAGTCCCCCGACCCTCCAAGTAGGCTTTATGTAGGAATTAGGATTTTTTTACTAAGGGTAGTGGCCTTCTTTCTGCATATGCAACAGGGTTTAGGGTTGCGGTTGCGGGTGAAGGACTGGAAGGCTTCGGGCACGCAAAGACTTAGACAGGAAACTCTAAACCTTCAAACAAGCGCGGAGGATGCAGGGTCTGGTGGTCGGCCCGGTCCAGCGCTGCTTTTTTCGATCGGAGGTGTAGCATGGCCAATATGGTCGTCAAGGGGGGCTATTAGAGAAAAACGAGCAGGAGCCGCTTCGACGGTCGCATAATTGTGTGATGCAGGGCTTCGGGCCCGTAGGATTTTAAAGTTTTGTTGCGAAGGGTCGGTTGAAGCATCTCCTTCCTGCTGACATACCTTGATGGCCAAACAATCTCGCAACCTAACTGTCAACACATCTACGCAAAGCATCAGGGAAGTCGACACACAATCCTGTAACACAAGCACCTACCCGTTTAGGGTTTGGGGATCCGGGGCTTCTTTATGGTGGCTTGCTTAGATGTTTTACCTACAGGTACGAGATCAGGACTTGTAGCTCGGCTGGTAGCCGAGTTTCCAAGCGAGCCCCAGGATCCAGACAGATCTCAGAATAAAAGCACTTTAGTTAAGGGTTTGGGGTCATAATTTTTTGGGGTTTACTCTAGGTGTAGGGGTCGGTGATTAATGTTTAGATTTGTTAAGGCTTAAGATTTTAGGGGTGGCGTGTAGGGCTTAGGGTTGATTCAACATCACCAAGCGCCAACCTTTAGTTGAGGCGGCTTACTACGTAGAAGCGTGTCACTACGTCGTCAAACGTCTTTGCCATACCCTGTTTAAACGGAAACCTTCCGCAAATAGTTGGAAACTGAGGCCCTCAACCCAAGAAAAACCCGAAACTCTGCACCATAACCCCTTCTAACACAACTCTCCATGCAGGCGGAAAAAACGGTCCTGGAGGGAAGGAAGGAGCAGGTTTAGGTCCTGACAGGGAACAATTTTGTCAGAAATTTGTGGTTCACAGTTCTCTTCTTGGAATCGGAGCGCGGAGCAGCGTAAGTTGGACCTCTAGGCACCTTGGTTCAAGTCTCGTGTGAGAGCATCATTCGTCGAGTTGCCGTGGGTGACTTCATCCTGCGTCGTAATTACCCTGCAGCCTGAACTCGTGTTGGTGATGGAGCGGACGGGAAAGGGGCCACAGGCATTGGGGTTGAGGTGTTGAGCGTGGTGCCTGGCATTGACCTGCTACGTGTGAGGTTTAGTGTCAGTTTATCGAGACTGAGAGCTCAGCCTTTCGGCCCAGTTATGATGTGTGTATAAGATGTATGTGCGTTTCTGTATGTGCAGATATATGTGCGTGTGTATGTATGTCTGCACATATGTATGTATGTACGTGCATTTACTACATGTACATAATTATAGAAGTATAGATATAAACATATACACTTAAATATATTAAGATGCAAAATGCTTGGACTTTTGAGGCTTAGGATTCGTCATGTCGCAAGCTCCCAACATGCTCACATCTTCAGCCCCTGAGCCCCTAAAGCCCTGTGCAACCGTAGGATTTAATCACCAAGCTCCAAATGAAGTACAGTCATCGGTAAAATGGGGGCCGAAATGCAAGGTCACTGGCTCCTAACGCCGGGATCCCGGGCATGCGCCTGGGACGCTGTTTTCACCAAATGTCGCAACCTGGCACTGCTGAGGTCTACATGAACATTATATTGAGGCCTTAAATGACTAGAATATGGCTTTGTGTTAGATATTAAAAAACCTTTGCGGTTGAAATTCTCCACACAGCGGGCCGTTTAGGTAGATGTGTTCGCTATGACTTTTTGCCTATGTTCTCAGAGAGGAACTTTGGACGGGGATACCCCAACATCCCTTACCAACAACAACAAACCAACGCCTGAAAAAAATCCTCCTGCCCCACTTCGAAATAAGGGTTTGTCCTAAGATTCGGGCTTTCAGCAACAAGGTTTCCACTCCGCAATGAGTCCGGACAAGTCGACTGACGGGTCCTGGAGGCCAAGGGTGTGGGGCTTAGCTTTAGGGTTGGGTTTGAGAACAACTTGCCTCGAAGAAGCTACATTGATTGTAGCTGCATGTACAGCAGAAGCAAATTGATTAGGCTGCTTTGCGCAGAGATTCTTTATGCTTCACCTCAAGATTAATGACCATGCTCCATCTTAGTCCTGGCATGCTGGATGTGGGGCTTGGTTCAGGGCTTAGGGTTTAGGATTGGTAAACCCCCCAGGAGCGCCATATAAGGATGCCGAATATTTCGGCCTCACATTTAAATTTTGAGTCCTAGACCCAAAACCCCAAATCCTAAGTCCCAAGACCTAAAGGGACCTAGATGCATCCGGAACCAAAGATCATAAGTCCGAATCGGTAAGGCCGCTAAACCACGGTCTGACTCAAAAGAGAAAAGCATTCATCGTTTAGAACTACTCCCTGCGAAACGCTGCGACGATACAAACTCATAAAGGTTAAAGGCTCATGAGCCTTAAGGCTTAAACTGCTGCCTTGTTCTTGGGCTCCCAGGCCTAGAAACAGATCACCTGTAATTCATGTAAACCCTCAGCCCTTAAGCGCGTCTCGATGCCAACCCCAGCCCAGAAGCAAAGGATCATATCGTGAGGATTCGAACGCTTTTTGTGGAGGAGGGGGGGGGAACATGCACAACTTTATTAAGGAGCCCTAATGATGTTATTCCGCTGCACCCTAAACCCTAAAACATTATTTACCCAATCATGTGGGAAAACCAGGAATCTCTAGCCCTCCAAAACATAACTCGAAAACCCTGTCATATTTCCATCCAAATCGCAGTCGCTGCACATTTTTAACTGTCAAACTGAGCCCAACAAGGCTCGATGAAAAAAGTAAAGCCTCCCGTAAATACCTTTTTAGCAACACTATAAGACCCCCATGCAACCCTCCAAGCATCTTTTGTGAATACCCTAAACCCTAAACCCTGTAGATCCGTTAAGGATCCATTAAAGAGCCCCTTAAAGGCAGCCTTATAGATCCCTTACAGATCTGAGAGCCCCTGCAGCCGCAAGCCCAGCTGTTTTCGAATCGCGAGATGACCTCTCAGGCACTGTGCTTTAGAGAAGGTCCCATACATACGTCTATTATGGAATTAGGTCCCCAAAGCCATAATATAAATGGTCTTTCGGGACCTCATTCCATAATGGTACTATATATGGAGCCATGGAGCCTCTGGGTATGTCAGTCACACAGGGGCCGTAGAGATAAGACCAGGGTCTTGGTTTAGGGTTTAGGGTCAGGATTTTGGGGCTAGGTGTGACGAATTTGGCAGTTTACGGCCCTAAGGTCTTCGGATGTTTTGTGCGAAGGGTTCATGGTTAATATATCCCACCGCGTCGTCGTCAAACCCGATAGGCACTATACAGATCTGATAGAGGAGCCTTGCACAGAAGCCGATCGAACCCAAATTCAAGAGAAACTTACCGCATCTTTGCAGGGCTCTGGGGGAGTCGTAGCTTCAAATGAGTTTAGGGCACTAGGATTTCTTGGCATTTACAAGGCTTAGGCACTCTCTGTAGGTGTTGAAGGCTTCAATTCGAGGTACTGGGCATATTGCCTGGGGCTTTGTGTACATGGGACCGGATCTGGGGCTCTTGGCTTCAGATGTCAGCAGTTAGGTATTATTTTTTCAAGTGCAATGGCGTCCTTCTGACAGTTAGGTAGGTTTGAATGGTTAGGTTTAGGGTTTGAAAGGTTTGGGGGTTCAGGCTTAGGCGTGTAGGGAGTCTAGGGTTCACGGTTTATGTGTTTGTGTTATTCTGCTGTACATGCGATAAACTTTGCAGGGGGACAGGGCTCTCTGGTACTTACCCTGTCCAACGAAGCTGGGTACCGGAGAGGGAAGCCCGGACTGATCATCCGGGTGTACCTGCAAAAAAGCTGGGCCCTTGAGCCAGCAAGATTAGCGAAACGTCTTTTCGATTTCTGAGGCAGGTTTTAGGTGTGTTCTTTGCAGTCATGTTCATGAGGGCATGTGCACCTGCAGTTCGCACGTTTGCTGCAATCTGACAATCATACCCAGCACAGCAGTCATCTATAAAAGGCAGGCGGGTCAGTAGGAGCCATTCCAATTGTGTTGAAGGCCTTTGTCCACAGCAGTTCTGCAGAGAGCCTCCCTTCATCTCCTTTCGGAATTAGGGGGTCTTAGGATTGAGGGCTTCGGGCTTTAGGGCGTAAGGTTTAAGGATTTAGGGGGTCGTAGGATTTAGGGTTTAAGGCTGCGGCAAAGGGATGCTGAACTGTGATCATGTAGTTGGGCGCCCAGGCACCCAAGGACTACCACCTTGCAAGCACCCCTCATCCGAGCCGGTATGGTGGGCCAAGCCCTAAACGCTGAACCTGAAACCCTTCCCTCAAGACCCAGGGCAAGCACGAACCTGAACACTGAACCATAAAGCACATACATACATACTTACTTACTTACCGACATACATACACAACAATAATGCATGTTATATATATATATATAGATATGCCCTATAAACCCTGAACCGTAAGCAGTATAACATCCGGACCGAAAAAAAGCTGCGAGCTTGAGAGGGGAATACATGGGGCCATCATCAACAGGTGGAGTTCTGCCACGTGTTCTACTACACTTATGTAGTTATATGAGGGACTATGAGGAAATACTGTTGCAAGCCTATTGTAGACATTTCGTAAGCTGCAGCCCAAAGCATCATGTAAGATGCCACGAACTTAACAGTGCAATAAATCGCACCTGACACTTGAACCCCTAAACCTTCAACCCCGAGCCCCTGAACCAAAAAAAAAACTGCCCTGAACGCAACCCGAAGTAGCCCTAAAGTCCGGACTTAGCACTAGCATTCTCCCAGGGAGATGTCAAGGGGTACTTACAGAATCCATAGCAGCAACTTCTGAACTGTGCGAAGAAGTGAACAAGTACACGCATGACAACACCTGTGATGTGTGATACGCATGCACTTATTTGTATATGAAACAAACAACGGAGTCTATAAACGAAGAAACGTGTCTGTGTGCATACGTGTATGTAAACAAATACATGTATGTTCATATGTAGTTTTTGTAAATCGATATGTCTTTTCTATACTCACGTATATTTATGCATTCATGTCTTTGTGTACTCCAAGCTTTCTATTTAATCACCTTGGAAAGCTGGAAAGCTGGGTTCCCATGAGGTCGCTGCGTTGGCTGCGCACTGACTCCTCGAAGGAAACCCGGCTCATGGTGCCATCTGGGCGGTTTACGGTTTAGGGTTTAGGGTGTAGGAGTCTGAACGGAATGTGATAATCCTGGTATGGAGTCTGGATTATTGGGATAGGGTTTGGGGATTAGCTACTGTGTAATTCCGGGAAACAATGAGCTGGGAGTACCATTACGCGAATTATTCAGTTTGAAATCGTGGAACCGGACCCCGTAAATGATTTGCTCCTTCCCCTTGAACCACCAATCCCAACATCCCTTACTTCTGGATCCACGCACATAGTGAGCATACTATATAGAAGGTGCTTCAATCAGAGCTCTCATCCTCAAAACCTACGTCAGCCCTGAAGCTGCAAGCCTGAACCCGAAACATGAAAAGAACAGCACCCAAAACGGACTATGTAGAATAGCGTTTGTTCCAAGGTTCTACGAGGACTGTTTATGGGGATCGATAGGACAAGTCCGAATTGAGCACGTCGGGTCTAGTTTTAGCTTGTGGCAGCCGGTGAGAGCTCGGCACGCTGCTTCTGAGTGCCTGTTATGGAGCCCAAAGTCTGAATGTTGAAGAAAGCCGTATTCGGTACAATGCTGCACCTGAGCGTGCCCCGTCTTGCTGACTGTCCTGCGGTCAAACATGAACTGTCGAAAGAGTGGTCGATGCGCACTATTAACACCCGAAAACCCAGACTAAGGCTTGCTAAACCAGCATCTCGGGAATCCGTCCCTAATCCACTAATAGTCATAATAGTGATCGGGCAGGAACATAGAGAGACACTAATTACCTAACGCGACCACCATTCTAGCTTATGGTCTGTATGTCCACTTTTTGCGATTGGGGCCTCCCAAAACCAGTACCCTAAACCAAACAGCCTAAACCCGAAACCCTGACCCCTGAACCCTAAAACCCTAAACCCTGAACCCTAAACCAAACAGCCTAAGCCCTAAACCCGAAACCCTGACCCCTCGACAGATCAGACCCTAAGCCGGCAGCGTTTGGAAGCCAAAGAGGCCCTACTTAGAGGCCTACAACGCAGCACTTCCCCTAAGGGTCCAAGTACCTAATTATATCATATACTCTCCAAAATAGTAACCTACAGAACTACTATCCTAAGCCCAAGTACCTGATTATTAACCCATTCTATGCGGCTTTAGGGTTCACGATTTAAACAGGGCTTTAGGCTATAGGGCTGCAGGAACCTATATCAACACCTTAAAACCCAAACCGAAACCCAAGCCCTAAATCCAAACCGCTGATGGGATCCAGTGAAGAACCCATATAGTTCCCTGGAAAGGAACCCTAAAACCCTAAGTCCCTAACCTACATCAAGTATGATCCTCGGATCCGAGACCGGAGACCCTTCCCCTCGTACAGGCCAGCATTTGCCTTGTTTCAGGGTTTATATGGTGGAGATCCTTATAAAAGAAACCCTGTAGCCAAAGAAACAGCAAGAAACAAAAGAGTACCCAACAACTCCAACAACGTTAGTGGAGGACTGCTCCACAACATGCCTTGCGACTCCAAGGAAGCCTTCGTAGCAGTGTACTCAACTTACGAGCCTTACAGTTTAATGTTCTGTCTCAAATCAAAATCCCAAACTTCCTAAACCCTACTAGCTTGATCTCTACCCACTCCTGTCCTTGCCCTTGCCTTTGCTGTACTCATCGGAGAGTTGTGCCTAAAGCAAAAGCCAGAAAGTTGGAATATGATTATCCTATAAACCCTTTATGGCAAATTATAGGGTATCCTACCCTGAAACCATATTCCAACTTTCTGGAGTTCCCCTTCTCAGGATTACTATAAGGGATCTATAAAGGATACCATACTACAGGGGCCTTAATTCCTATAGGCTCCATACTTTCTGGAGTTCCCTTTAAAGCTCCCAGGGTTTCGGCTTTGGAGTTCTGGGCTTATCTGCGGCTCCGCTTACCTCTGGTTGAAGAGCTCAGGGTCTAAGCGTATAATCATTCAACCCTAAACCCTAAACCCAAAACCCTAAAGCCTAAACCCTAAACCGTATTATAACCCAGAACCAAGGGTCAAAACCCATAATGATGTATAATTATGTTGGGTTTGGGGGCTTTGAACGGAAAGCACCAAAGGTTTGAACCGCTTCGCTTTAGGATCCAGAACTGCTGGTTATTGCTGGTCTCTCCAGGCCGTAATGGGAAGGGTTTCGGGGCTGGTTTCTATTATTACCAAATACCTTAACTGGGATGTAGTTTTGGGGCTCTGAAAAGTATTTATGAATAGGTACTAGGAACCATAAGGGAAATTACAACGTTTCCCAAATTGCCACATTGTTAAGGAATTCGCTTGTTGTTGCTTGTTCCTTAAACCCACCAGACCCCACTCTGCATTGAAACCTCTCAACCACCCCAAGCCCTAAACCCTAAACTCTACCACTCCAAACCCTAAAAAATGCTAAACCCTCGACTTTACAGATCCTGACCCTTGAGAACCAAGAGCCTTGTGAATCTGGGCCGGAGCCTCGTTTGTTCAGTCATGGGAGTTTAGGGTTTCGGGTTTGGGTTTAGGGTTTGGCTTTGGTTTGGCTTAGGGTTTGGCTTAGGGTTTGGCTTAGGGTTTGGCTTAGGGTTTAGGGTTTAGGGGGTTAGGGTTCAGGGTTAGGAATCGCAGGCTTAGGGAATTAGGGTTGGGTGTGGGAGTTTCGCGGGTTAGGGGGTGCAGGGCTTAAGGTTTCGGTGTTTAGGGTTAGGGTCTGAAAATATCGATCTTTTGGGTTAGGGTTTGAACTGTAAGTTAGTATGTCAATCCAACCCAAATCTAAGTCTTACCCAGAATACTGACCAGAATGAAGTCGTTAGAAAGATTTAGTCAAGGCAAGCCGACAACGTGCGCACATGCGCAGCCTGAGCAGGCGGAGCACGCCATGTTGCAACAACAGCAGGGCTCCCTTCCAACGGCGCAAAATGCAGCAAGAGTCCTCAACATGTCGAGAAAGATCACGCTCCGATCAAACTGAAAGTTGACTTCCTGGGGCAGCAAAACCCCCAAGTTGGATGCAATCTGCGCCCACCTGGCACGAAGGTCCGTGGAAAATACGGAATTGGGCCTGCCCCCAGGAACGCGGCAGCAGCCCGCTGGCTAGAATACTTGCATGGGAAAACCCTGCATTTGAGTCTAAGGATGAACCTCCAAAAATGCCACGATTTCGAGGTGAGTTTAAGGTTTTGGGGTTTAGTTAGGGTCTCCGGTTTAGGGTTGTTTGGGGTTTAGTAGAGAACCTCAAAAAAACAGCCAACAGGGTTTATGGAACGGGGGTGGTTTGGGCTTAGGGTACATGAGCCATGAGTTTAGGGCTAAGGGTTTCGAGTTATGATAACATGCATTCATCAGCACCTTGGTATCCTGAGGCCCCTGCCAGCAGCTGCAGCTGGATTCCAGACAGCAAGTGCGCGCCTGGCGCAGGAGGGGCTTAATCTGCGGACCCAAGGATCTAAGACCGAACACGTCCGTAGCACCTGAACCCTCCAGATTGCCCTAAACGCTGAACCGTAACCCCTAAAACTTAAGCTCTAAACCCTATACCCTGAACCCTAAACCTTAAGCCCTAAACCCTAAAGTCGGAACCGGCCCTGATGTTCAATCTGCACCTGAACCCTCAACCCTTCGACTACAAGTACTCCCTGTGCTCACCCTGCGGGTTTAAGGCTTAGGGTTTAGGGAGCCCTTTTATGGTGTCGTGCTACGGTTGCCATCGCAAATTCCTCAAGAAGGTAAGAAAGGGGCCTTAACCATTACCTATACTATTTTGGGGGCTCCTTGTTATATCTATAGTATAATGGGCCCCAAAAACCATCCTAATTAATAAGGCCCCTATATCACACTCCCCTTATAGATCTCCTATATGAAAGTAGCCCTTCTAGACCGCTTGAACGGAATCCTATTCTAGTTATTAAGGAGCAGGTTCCTCCTCAAAAAGTCTTCGTTCTCCTGTTGAGGAGTCTGGTTCAGGAGCCGGGTGTGCACTGGGCCCCTATAGTAGGTTTCACTGGGCTTCAGGTCCTGGGCTACAAGCCTATAACTCCCAAATCACCCACACCCTGAACCCTAGAAGGCGTTGCCTTCGCTCACTAGGCCCTAACTTCTCAACCCTAAACCCTATACCCTAAAAACCCCTAATTAAACTCTAAAACCCTATAGTTACCCTAGGTCCCCAAGCTCTATAGACCCAACAGCAATACCGAAGCGCCCCCACCTTCTTCGGCCTCTGAGCTGTCGTGATCTCCAGATCCCGTGCCTCAACTCAGGGTCAGAAATGGTAAGGTTTAGGGTTCAGGGCTCTAGGGGTTCAGGGTTCAAGTCTATAGGGGTTTAGGGGTTGGGGTTTAGGGTTTAGGGCTCTAGGGGTTTAGGGATTAGGGTTTAGGGTAAAGTGCACAATGAAGTAAAAGCAGGTGCCTGTGAGAACGAAACACCGGGGCGCCTTCTCTAGGACTAATACGTACGTCCCGACCTGTGATTCCTTGCACTGTCCTGTTTCCCTAGCCAGAATGTCGATCTACACTTGGACCATGCCGTCGCGAGACATCCGCTTCCCGTGAATCTCAGTGAGGTGGGCATATATCTTCCCCAGCGTCGCGTCTGCGAGGCTGTTGTCCTCGACCATGTTGATGAGCTTGTATTCCCACCAGTCATATTTCTGGCGGTTGAATGCCTTGCGAAGACTCCCAATCAAAGCCCAAAGCAAGGATGTCACCTAAGGCTTAGTGGCCGCTTAGGGTTTGCCGCCTTCGGCCACACAGGCACCGCCCTCGCCGCGTTTGGCCTTGGCACCTTGGATTGGGCTTTAGAGCCGGTCTGCAGTTGACTAGGCAGCCCCGGGCTCTGGAGGCTTCGTGTTCTCTGGGCGGTAGTATCTAAACACCATCGCATAAAATGAGAACTGGAGAGGGCATGGGATGCAAATGCTTAATACGGACAAGATCTTGACGGTGCACGCCGCCTCGAATTGATCGTCCATATTGAAACTGACTGCTGCCCTTGGGCAGGGCCACGAAATATTCACCGTCGCGCGTCAATGAATCGGGTTTAGTGGTTTAGGGTTCATGCAGGGTTTAGGGCTTTAGGGGTTTATGGATTTAGGGTTTGGGGGTACAGTGTTTACGGCATTAGGGGCTTAGCGGTTTAGGGTTCAGTGTTTACGGCTGCAGGGATTCAGGGCTTAGGGGTTTAGGGTTCAGTGTTTAGGGCTTCACGGTTTAGGGGTTTAGGGTTTATCAGGGATCATATTCGTGATTGATTGATCGCTTACAGTTTCTATTTTCTCCCTTGCTCAATAACCGGGCCCAAAAACTTCCAATTCTCCAAGATCGACCGAATCTGATATACGAGGCCTAACAGTCTAAACTTCTTCATTGGCTAAGTAAGTTTAATCTATGTTCTGCTCTGCTTGGACTTTGTTTTTTGCTTGATGGGGGCGCGCGGGATTGAGGGCTTTTAGAATTTAGCGTCATTATAGGGTTGTAGCATGACAGCTTGGGCATTGGCGGCCGCTTGGATGTTAAGGCATTTAGAGCTTCCAGCAGGGCTATGTCGGAGACTTGAGACTGCTGCAAGCATCATGGCACGTAGTAAGTACCCAAAGGCCCCAAAGTAGTTCCTTTTGGGGGTTCATATATAGAAACCTATAAAGTAATCCCAAACAGGAACTACTTTGGGGCCTCTGGGTAACGTTTTAGGTACCTTAATGTTAGGCTTAAAAGTAGTTATAAGTATATAGTTAGCTTCTTTAAAACCCCAGACACAAAGTCCAGAGATCCTTGAAGTAGAGGTCATGCCAGATAGTGGCTGGCTTAGCTTTTGGGCTTTAGCAATGAGGAGGTATGGGGTTCGTGGGGGCTTTCGGGTCCGGGACATGGGGTCGGGTCCAGGACATGCGACTTGGTAGCTAAGGACATAAGTACCCTAATTCGGCTTATACTTGTTAGTTACCTTATGTATAACCATGGTTACCAAGTCCCATGATCCTCCAAGTAGGAGCTTAGCATCTGGTGCTGTGTTGAGATGTCAGCTGAAAGATTAAACCTTGAACCCTTCAACCCTAAAACATGCTTCGGAGGCTACTTCAGAGAATAAAGCCTGGGCACGATAACCTTTAATCGTCCAAAGGACGCAAAGGTTAGGGCTTAGGGGTGGTGATGAGAAGAGTTCTAGAAGGGTTCTGTATGTGATTTGTGGGTGTTTCGGGGTTCAAGAAGTTCGTTGAGCGTCCAAAGCCCTTAGTCAAGTTTGGCTGCTTAATGCAGGTTACCATTCAAGGTGAGTTTCTAATTATTGGGCACTTGGATTGGACCCATACGGTTGATGATATAAATCCTGCCTGACCTATAATAAGGAATATACCATAATTCCCATGGTTTAGGGTCCTTAAGGTAATGCAGGATTTATATCATCATCCGATAGGAACCCTTAAGGGAACTCTTAAGGGCTCCCTTTAAAAAGACCCTAGGAACCCCTTATAGGATTCCTTTAAGGGGACCCTACGAACCCCTAAAGGATCCCTTTAAAGGGACCACAGGACTTCAAGGTTTCAATTTCTCAAAGTCCGTACAGATCTCAGACATTGGGTCGGGCAGGGCACGGGGCATCCTAAGCCCTAGGCTCCATGTACCCATATGGGTGGTTGTCAAGATTAGGGTCCCTTTTTGGGTACCCTAAATATTAGGTGCCGTATTACACTAAGGACCCGAAAAGGGACCCGAATACTAACAACCACCCATCTCCTATATGCTTAGGCCTTAAACGGGTTCCTATATAGGTACTTTGGGGCCTTTTTGCCTACATGGAGACTTAGGGCAATCTTGAAACTCTGACTCCCAGATCCCCTCGGCGCTGAACCTCAAACCCAGCACCCAATGCCCCAAATAGGGCCCCAAAAAAAGCACAGAAGCAAAAATTAAGATAGGGGTATCCCCTCGAAACCCCCTTATAATGAAGCCCAATAAGGTAGGGATATCCCTGTAAAATGCTTATGCATATCTGCTTTTTGAAGGGTCCCTAACCAAAACTAAAACCTCTAGGATGGACGGAGTCACGGTTGACCCCCAAAGCCCCACCTTAAAAAACCTGAAACCCCGACAGTTCACTCATGACCCTGAGCCCTGTCCCTCCAAACCGACACTCTGCCCCCAGAAGAGGATGTAGAATGTCGAAGCTTCTAGCATTCCCTGACACCCACTTGGCGCTGGACGGTGCAATTCCTTGAGCCTCCAGAGCTGTGGGGGTTCAGGGGTGGAGTCTTCCTACAAGGCCCACTGCACCCTTGATAAGAAATATTCCTTTATCAAAGGGGAGAAGGAGAGACCCTTAATGGGACCCCTACCCTATAATGGGCGATTTAATGGGTATATCATAGCTATATTCAGGGTATATACCTAGGGGTCCTTATTAAGGGTCCCTCCTTCTGCCCTTGGACTTTAACTGCCTAAACCCTAAGCCGTAAGCCCAAAGAATAAGCGCGGATGGTTTCCTTGAATAGGACTTGTGGCATTGGGTCTCTTCAAGTTAATGAACTTGGGGGCCTTTCTAAGTAGAACAGCGTCCCTTTGAAGGTTTCTATGGGGTTTATTGGCGCTTGTGGGATTGCGGGGGCCTCAATACTACAACAAGCTCTTGCGGCAGCGCATAGTATGATTATACTAGGGAACCTCAATGGATGATACAGGTAGTTATGTCGGTTTCTGCGTGGGGGTTGGGTTGGGGTTTTGGAGTTGTGAGCTTCGGGGTTCAAGGTTTGCGACTTGGAATCTGGAGCCCCAACTCTAGACCCGAACCCAAACCCTGAACCATAAGCCCTAAATCCAAAACCCTGAACCCGAGGGTTGCTGGCTTCCGATGTGTTGGTGGCGGATGGACAAAATCCTGAACTACCTCACACACCGCAAAGCGTAGCAGTTATAATATATCCGTTCTGACGGGCAATTCATGCAAGACTTTGGCCATTAGCAACCCTGAACCCTAAACTCCTAAACCCCAAATCCCGAAAGCCTAGTATGTCGTGTCGGAAACTGCTGATGATAAAAATCCTGCATTTCCCACAAGGAATATACCATAATTCCCATAGTTCAGGGTGATTATGGTAATGCAGGATTTATTTCATCAACCGAAACTTCCAGCGCTTTGGAGTTCTTAGGACGGCACGGTTCTTGACCGTCCACAGCCGGCCTGAGGCTTACGACCCTACAGCCCGCAACCCTGACCGCACACTTTCCCGTTCTACGGCTGATGATATAAATCCTGCACTACCTTAAGGACCCTAAGCTATGGGAATCACGGAATATTCCTTATTATGGGTAATGCAGGGTTTATATCATCAACAGTAGTTGCTTCGGACTGCACAGAAAACTCGGCCTGAACCTCAAAGCCAACTTTCTGGCAGGGCAAGCTGAACCTCCTTGACATACACAGCTCAGCTCTAAAGCTGGGCAACGAAGTTCTGAAACTCTCAGCAACCGCAAGTGCTAAACACTAACCCATAAACCTTCGAACCCCCCGATGCAAGCTTCTGGAAAGCCTCTGTCGCGCTGCTTTTCCGGGCGGCGAGAGCGGCCATCGCAGCCTTAGCTGGTCTTTTTCTCACTCCCCGGCTTATGGCTTATGGGCACTTGGAGCTAAAAGGCCTTCCTGAATTCCCTTGCGCTACCGACTCACGAAACCACACCTGCTATACTCAGACATAGATGAAAACACATCTTTAAGTCCGTAGGGTCTTGGAATTACCCAGAGGCCTCAAAGTAGTTCCTTTTTTTGGGATTACCTTTTAGGATTCTATATATGAACCCCCAAGAGGAACCACGTTTGGCCTTTGGGTAGCTAGGGCAGCTAGGGTTGAGGAAACAAGGTTAGGATCAGGAGGCACATAATAAGTAGACTACAATGCGCAAGTGGGCTCTCGAAAAAGCCGCGGCCCTAAAGTCCCAATTCCATATGAGGCATACCAAAAGCATCAAACCCCTAGCTTGAAGCCCCACCACCCGTGGCAAAAACGAAGCGAAGCCCTCTGCTGCAACCAAGCCCCACAACCACCCCCAAAATCACGGGAAAATATCCACGATCGTCTGAAAGTTGCATATGGCCTTGTCAGCAGCCTCAGTTCAACAACCACGAACAGGCGTACCCAAGCCCAAAACAGTCGAACAACATCCGTAGAAACATGCCTGAGTCCAAAACTGTGGTGCTGTACAGTACAGAGAGTACGGTCTTACTTCGACAGGGACTTTCAAACAGTCCTCGAAAGTCTGAACATCTCAAACCCGAAACTCAATCCACTCAACCCTAATCCGTGAACCCTAAACCCCAATCCCTAATTCCTAGACTCTAAACCCTAAACCCTAAACACGGCTCAGGACAGCGCTGGCTGTCGGTCTCCTGGGGGCCCTGCCATGCAATGCTTGGAGGATCATGGGACTTAGCTTGGATGACTTCTGAACCCCTCCTAAAACCTTTCAGGTGTGGGGGTTTAGGGTTTAGGGTTCATTTTAGCCTCCTGATTATAGTTCACATAGAAGCCCAAAAAGTTAAAGTCCTAAGAGCCAACCAGACGAACGCCAAGTTAGTAAGTAAGGATACATGTACCTTACTTGGGGTTATAAGTGTAGTTGCCTTATTTATAACCCTAGCCCTAGATACTTAGTCCCATGATCCTTTAAGTGCCCCCCTTTCGAAGTCTGGAAAGGGCGTTATAGGATTCTAGGGTTTTCGGGCTTAGGGGGATAGGGTTTAGGGGCTTAGGGGTTTGGGGGTTTTAGGAGCCTAGGTATTTTAGGGTTTTCAAGTTTTGGGCTGTAGGGTTTGAGGGTTAAGGCTTGGGTTGAAGGGTTTAGGGCTTAAGGTTTTCGGGTAGTTTACGGCTTCAGGTTCGGAGTTAGGCTTCTAACGTTTTCTGGATTTGGGTTTTTAGCCGTTGAGGCTTGAGTTTCGGGCTTATACGGTTGAGGGCATGACACGGTTGATGATATAAATCCTGCATTACCTTAAGGACCCTAAACTATGGGAATTATAGTCTATTCCTTGTTATGGGTAAAATGCAGGATTTATATCATCAACAGTATGATATGGGGCTTGCGACTTTATAGTTCAAGGCTAGGGCTGAGGACTGTAGGGCTTGGGGGTGTGCAGTGAAGTAGATGGGTAGTTGTCAAACTTGGAGTCCCCTTTTTTGGGCACCCTAAATAATACCTGGACCCCAAAAGTATGTAGAACAATGGCCTGTTATGGGTATTGGGCCATTATTTTACCTACTTTGGGGGGGTTTAGGTAAGTGCCGTATTATATTAAGGACCCAAACAGGGACCATAATTTTGACATCCCACCCACATCGTGAACCGGGTTTGCGCAGAGGGGTTGGAGGCATGGTTTCTCCACTGAGGCGTATCGAGGTACCGGCACCAAGATTCTAAAACGAGCGATTGTAGGGGCCGTGAAAATTTGCAGAGGGGTTTCGAGCATGTTATACTAAGTACGTAACGTAGTGCATGTCTCAAGGAACCCGAAGGCGCGAAGGAATGTGTACATCGCCCGAGACCCGCAGCCTTGACCCCTAACCCGGAGCCATGCAACCCTAAACCATCACACGCCAACTCCTCAGAAAAACAAAACTATACTGAACTTAGAACCCTAGCGAAAGTGTTATAATTTTAGCTGTTTCTTAGGGCTTATAATAACCAAAAACTTAAAAATATTTCTAAGTACCCCTAAGAAAACAGGAAACCAGAAGCCCTGAAGGCCTTCAAGCCCTACTCTTAAAATGCCGCAGTGCCAAACTCCGACCAAACTAAACTAGCACCAAATCACAAGTTGGACCACCTCAAAACCTCCAAACCCCAAACCACTGCACCATAGATCCCAAAGCCCAAACCCGAAAGTCTGTAACACCCCCCCGAACCCCTAAAGCCCAGAAGTCCACCTATACCCTGCATGAACCCTAACCCGTCCGCCACACCACCACCACCAGCACCAACGCCACCAACACCACCACCGCCACCAGCACCAGCACCACTGGCACCACCAAACATAAGTCATTCGGCCTTCGGACGGCGTATCGGGGAAGTTGAGGCGCGACCTTCGGCAAACGAATCCGGGGCTGATTCGGCGGGGTCATCGTAGCAGTCGCGGCATCATTCGGGTTTAGAGATTTCGATGGTTTAGGGGCTTACCTTAACCCCGAAGAACCTACATTTCTAAGGACTTATATAACGAAATCATAATAAAGATGCCAAAAAGGTGGGTTATTTAGGGTTAAGGTAGAGGCTTAGGGGGGCTTGGGTTTAGCGGCTTAGGGTTCAAGGGATTTAGGGGATTCCGTTCGAAAACGCTTTCAAACCCAAACTGACTCTGCGAGGTCCGAACCCCTGAAGCCCTGCAACAGGAAGAGCCGGCCGAAGCAGTGAAAAAGGGCTTATAGGGTTTTTTTAGGGCTTAAGGGCGGCTTTACATGCGCTGAACTCCCCATTGTTAGGATCACTGAGATTCCTAAGGTCGTGCAGGTGGAGCTTGCAGTGTGGGACAGCAGGCGGAATATGCGATTCCCAGCCTTGCTTCGAATGTATCAGTCGCCTGTCAAACTGACACTTGGCACCTCCCGTGAGGATGATGACTGACGGCACATACGACCATGGCTGATCAAAGTGGACAGAGTTCGGGCTGCAAGCACAGCCGTTGACCATAAAAACGCAGCATGTCCTAATCTTGTGGCAAGAGATGTTCGAACCAGGCCATTTTAAACCCCAAACGCCTGACAATATGCAGCAACATCGGGGCCCTCATAATAGGAATCAGGATTTGGGGTAAGTTGTGGTAAGACTTTTTGGGATAGCAAATTCAAAAACACTTAAAACCCTGACGGGCCTGTTAAGAAATCAGCACACTCTTAGGAACAGAGCCTGGCACAAAAGAGCTCACACCCGAAACCGAAGCCCCTTAAGAATCCAGGTATCTTCTGAGGACGGAGCGGAGTCTGAGCAAGAGTGATAGGGCCCTAAACCATAATGCTGAAACCCCAAACCCTCAGTCCCAAACCCTAAGTCCAAAAATCCTAAAACCGGAGGTCCTAAATCCCGAAACCCTGAACCCTAAACCCTACCAGCACCCCCCAAGTAATTACCCTTTACAGGGCTTTAATATTTCTCGTTAAGAGGTAATTTGGGGCTACAACAAAGGGTAGTTGGGGGTCTAGGTAAACCTCAAACCTTCAAAGAAACCCAGAGCTCCCTTGAGCGCCACGGCTGAGCTCCGTTGGCGGTGGCGCGACCTCGGAGGACCTGGGCCAATGGAGGGTGTGGGTACTTGTCAAAATTATGGTCCCTTTTGTGGTACCCTAAGTATTATATAGGTGCCGTACTATATTAAGGACCCAAAGAATGGACCATAATTTCGACAACCACCCCTGTGCTGGTTTTGGTTTAGGGTTTAGAGTTTAGGGGTTTAAGGCAGTTTAAGGTGGGTTTGGGGGGCTTAGGTGTTGATCGAGGTTTGCGATTTAGCGTACTTCAGGGTTCTAGGATTCTAGCAGTGTTGGCTTGAGGTCTGGTGGTTTGGATTTCATGGCGTTGGGGCGTAGCGCTTAGGGTGTAGCAAAATGTCTGACTGAATGTAGATATGTTGTGTCATGATGCATTTCAAGGGTGTTAGCAAACTGCGCATGGGATATCTTGAGGTATGTTTCAGGTGCGATTGAAGTTCCAAGGTTTACGTCTCAAAGGCGTCGCGCATATGGGGAGATGTAGCTTACTGCAAGGACCAGGCTGCAGAATGCTCTGCCCTGTCCCAAAGGGTCCTAGGTAGTGTCATGAGGAAGACTTCCCCAAATCATAAAAGTAATTCCTAATATAGAAACCCATAAAAGTACTTTGGACCCTTTGGGTGTGGCATCTTGGGGATACCAGGGTAGGTCAACCTAAACATCCAACGAACACCTATTTATCGCTGAGAAGCTCGAAGCTGGTACAACCCATAGAAACCGGCGCTCGGAAGCGATTCTGAGGAGCATTCCGGTAGTGCAGCTAACCACATAACCACAAACCTTGGCACGCTAATAAAGCCATATAGAACCCTACACCCCCAAACCCACATTATTCGACTCATCGAAAACCCCTACTTATAGAACCCTTCTAAACCCCTCTGATACCTCTGTCCTGAACCCATCTAATACCTCTGTAACACTAGACTATAAGCCTTGAACCCTAAACCCTAAACTGGCTCTAAACCCTAAATCCCGTACTCCAAGGCCAAAGCCAGACAACATGACGCACGAGCCAGGTCAGACGATCGGCCAAAGCAGCCTACGGAGTCTCCAATCCAAGGTTCTTCGGGGCTTTCGGGGTTTAGGTTGGTAGAGACTTTGGGTTTAGGTTAAGATTTGGGATTTATGGTTTAGGGCAGTGGGGCTGACGAGGACCTAATTATATTGAGGGTTTATTAGAGTTTAGAGATTAAGGATTTAGGGTTTAGGTCAGGGCTTACGGAAGCCGTGCTGTCTCAGGGAGCGTTCTTTAAGGATAACAGCGTGCTCGCTCGTGTGTGGCAGGTGCATATGCTCAGACATGTTGCATTGCTTCGCGAAGACATGAACGTGAGGAGTCATGCAGCAAAAGACATGAATTGCCATCGACATAAGCATCACAGACCGTCAGAGGACCCCGGGGAACAACATTCATCATTAGATTTGCATAAATCATGGAACATATGTCGGCCATCATGGCAAAGATGTCACCTTCGTTCTTGCGGACGCTCAAAGAAGATATGGATTGGGTGGTGCAGGGCGACTACATGATCCAAAGCAGACCTTTGTTTCGAAAGGAGAGAATGCTACATGTGCTTTGTGTCGGGTGCGAGCTCGGGGCGGTGACCGACGGCTTCGGACGTGCGGCTTAGCTAGAATATTTTTGGAGGGCTTCCTGTTTGAACAAACTGCCATGATTCAATGCCGCTTTGATCGATTCAGGAAGGGCTATCGAGTGCTCAGCTGATGTCCAGCTGCATGCTTCACGAGCCTTTCCTTTGCTTCTCGTTCGCACGTGCACTGATTCCTAATTGATGACTGGGGGCTGGCTGTTTCTGAGGCATGGTTATGGTCAGTCGCTTATTCATCGGCGGCTTGTTGTACATGTTTCCGTGCCTCGATGCAGTTAGTCTGCCTCTGTCTTTGGGACCAGTAACAGGCAAATCGGTCTGTGTTTGTGTTTCCGAGGCCGCTGGGTCAAGGCGAGCAGGCAGACAAGATTGTGATCGACACTTGGCCGCTTCATTGAATTCACGAGATAAGTGTTTGTGATGAGCCAATTGAGCAACTCAGGAGTTGTGTCGCAACTTGGGCTTGCTGTGCACAATGATAAAAGCACGGTTCATCGTCCATACCGCCCACGGCAATGCACCGCTTTTCAAGTTTGAGTCCGAGCAAGCAACATTCCCGATGATGAGCTTCGGTCATGCCAAGCAGCTTCTAGATTGCATCTGGGCGCCTTGGTTGCCTTTTGTCATGTAGCCTGGGTGTGTAGCTCGAGGTGCCCGACTACGATCATCGGAAATGATCGAATGCTGCTGAAGTGCCTCAAGTATCTTGCCGGCCGCTTCTACCCCTTGCTTCCCGGCTTGCAACATTCCGATTGCTGCAAGTTTACAGCCAGTGAACTTAGGTTCCGGGCAATGACCGCGAAGTGTACTACTGGGATTGAATCGAAGAAGACATATTTGCCTGGGACATATGTCTTTGCAGCCACTCGAATGCATTCAACTTGGAAAAGCTTTTGCACATGCTTCTCCCCAGTGTTTGAGTTTGACTTAACAACAAGGTGGTGGACATCATCCTCCTGAGATATCGGGAGCCTCTGCGGTCCGTGAATTGGACCCGTATGCTGGACGACCTCGCTGTGAACTTGTTTGCACAGGCCGAGAATTCATGTGCACATCCAATCAGCAGAACACAGCATCCCTCGCTTCGGCCCGATTCGGGTACCTAAGGACTTGGAGGAAGTCTGGTGGAAGGGTAATCAGCGACCAAATGTGCAGCTTTTCAAGAAAAGGAAGATCATGCCGCATGATTTGCTCTTTGAGGCTAGGCCGGCAAACATTCGCACATTC
>CAJNDT010001113.1:825000-922500 GCA_905221615.1 Symbiodinium sp. CCMP2592
CAGTGTAGCACCCTCATGGATTGTCTAGTAGCAACCAGATTACTTTCCAGAACCTATCGCACGAACACTAGCGAACTTCATTCAGGTCTGCTTTGTGTACACTGAGATTTCCTCTAGCTGCTCTATGCAACCGGCAAACCGGAAGGGCTTCTGCAATTAGTTTAGTAGAAGGCGGCCCAAAGCCTTCAACCCGGACAGTGCAGCAGCTGTGCGAAAAATCGCTCAGATTCGGAGGGCGCCATCTCGTTCCTTGACAGCGATGATTCAGTGCGGTTGCGAGCATTGTGCATTCTCACGGACTCATTGCAGTGTGGTGTGATCAAGCCACTGTAGCTGTGCCCTGCCGGGTTTCAATTGGACGATTTCAGTCTTATCGTGGACGATTTGAAGCTTATCGGTAAGGGGTCATGAGTCACCTTCGGCAAGGCATATCGTTCGGAAGTTTGTCCTCGCATTGAGCCTTTCAGACCTGATTGATTTGTAGCTCACGCTGCCATGATGCGAACGGGCAGTGGGCTGAAGAGGAGCAATATCAGAGCACAATGAAATTTGCTTTGTTGTGTGGCAACTGTAAAGCTGACTATTCGGGCCATTCTTGGCAGGACCCAATCCAGACGGGATGTGAACGTGCCCACGCCCCCGGTGACAGACCGTGACAAGGACGAGGAGCCCGACGCCCGCCACTTCCTCCGCCAAACGGCACGCAGATCCTTGGACATGGTGCTCGAAGGCAGGCTGTCTCAAGTTTGCAATGTGGTAGCTGCTAGCTTGGATGCGAGACAATTTAGCTAGGACACATGAAAACTGTAAGCACTCAGGTGCCGACAAGGAAAAGAAGGACAAGGAAAAAGAGAAGCCAAAGAAGAGCTCCGGCAGCAAGAAGGATGCGAAGGAGAAAGACAAGGACAAGGAAAAGGACACAAAGAAAAGAAACAAGAAAAAGAAAAAGAGAAGCAGTGCTTTGCCATCAGTAAACATTGGTTTGGATGGGATTCTTCTTTTGCATCATCCAGGAGGCAACTCCCGGCCGTGTCAATTTGAGCTAAGGCTCCTCGTCCAGCAAGACATCGGATGAGGCCGGCAGCATATCCGAAGTGGACAGCCAGGAGCAGGACGACGCGATGGGAGTCCTCGGCTTGGCGAAGAAGGACTTGTGGCGGCCAGAAGCCGCACGGAAAGTCGACGAGCTTACGTGCAGGCAAATGGCTTTCGTTTTGGCAGGGGTGCATGAGGGCTTGACGGCCTACGATCTCTACGAGGTTGGTGGGGAACTGGAGCCTAGGCTGCACCGAATGCAATTCGAGTATTCTTGAGATTGCTATGTTTGTGCTTTCTGAGCTAAGGAAAGCCTGAATGCTTCGAGTGCTGTGTCTGCAAAGAAGCAGAAGCAGGCCGCAGTCGACTTCCTCTTCCAGGCTGGATGGGGTTTCGTCAAGCAGTATCCTCATCCCCGAATCCGGTCTTGTGTTTAGCAGCAGGCCAGAACCGCCGGGACCATATGGAAGAAGCGAATGTCGCATCTTCTGCAAATCAGAGACTGATCTGAATTGGAGCAGATTGATTCAAGTGTGCTCGGTCCTAGTCCCACTGCAACAATCCAAGTTTCGGGCAAGCCGGCCTCCGCGATCACCCTGGCCAATGCCAAGACGCTGCATGACGTGAGCTGTGTTCTTCGCTCGCTGTGCCGTCGCAACGAGAGGCCTTGGATTTCAGGGTTTCTCATCGGTTATAATTATCAGGGGTCTCAGGCTTCGGGTTCAAAGGGTACTGTTGTCCACACATATACACACACACACACGCAACATGTACTGTATGTATATATACACATAATAACATACATTTGTAAACACATACATACATACCTACATACATACATACATATACACACATGCAGGCATAAAGAGAGATAGTCAGCGAGGTAGTCGTTATGTCAAATTTAATTTAGGTACGTATGTACACACGTACAGGCATGTGTGCTGCAAGTCCAATTAATTATCGTAGATTGGGAGTGTGTCCCCGTCCCTGCCACCTTTCCCTAAACTATTGGGCTGGGATCACAGCAGGGCACCATCCTGATACCTATGTGGAGTTTTCGAGTACTGCAATCTTAGTTTGCCCGGCAACTGGTTTTGCAGTTCTTACTCAAGCATCTGAAGTTCCTCCGGGTCTAGCAGTCTAGCACTCTTCAGTATGTGGGCACCCCCTCAGAACTTGTTTGGGTTTCGACCTAGCTTCAAGCTAAGACTTCTTTGGGACTCAACCGTTGGTGTATGGTTTCGAAACACAACTACTCACTGCTTGGGTTTATGTGGCTTTCCCAACCAGTAACACCCTCGATCGTGGCAATCGAACATTTGGGGTTCTGCTAGCCTAATCCTAGGACCGCAATCAATAATTGGGGTTCTGCTGCTGTAGGATTCCTGAATCATGTGTCTGGCAGCCAAACAGTCAAGCACTGTAATGTGCAGCCCGGATAGGTGGACAGCAGAGTGCTGCCTAGGACAGCAAGAAAACGGAATAGCTATCAACGCAAGTGGCACGCCTAGCCATGCCCCTAAGCCTCAGGATCGTCCTCGGTGTTTGCCGGTTGAAGCACTTTAGGTTAACACTTAGTCGGTGCTGGGGTTTTAGTTTGGCTGGGTTCTGCTCACCTGACACCTGACACCCGGCCCAATGCCTAGATTATCCTGCCAAGGAGTGCCATTAATAATTCCTGAACTCTACCAATCTATGAACATAGGTGGTAGTTCGGGTGTTTGTATCCTATCCGAAAGGGATCCTGCTGAATAAAGAACCTACTGGTACCCTGACAAATTAGTGTGCTCCTCTGATCCTCGTAGTTAAGCGGGCTCCTAGTATGTTCCGGGACGGATAAGTGCTACGGCAAGGCTGTGGGAAAACCGCCAGAGAACTGTTGGTTCGTAGTTATTAGTTGTATTTATACTATGTAATAAGATACCTAGCACGAATTCAGGAGGCGAGCCTAGTCACATGCAACAAATCGCCAGAAGGTCATTCAGCTAGGTGCTTGCCGTTTCAATCAGCTACTAATTGTATTGCTAGCCTATTCAGACTTCCCAGTTCGGCTAGCCTCGGCGAATTCTGAGAATAATCAGCCAGACTACATTGTAATGATTGACAGTTGAAGCATTAAAGACCACCTAGAACCTAACACTGTTGTTCTCGGATTTAAAGAAAGAGCCCTCTTCCAAGAATCAAGCAAAGTCTTGGCGATAAGGAAAACCCTGGTCTTGGTAGTGTAAATAAATGTTAGGATAGCCCCCCCGCTAGGCCTCGGCCTTGCCGGCAGCTTTCAGTAGTGCATTCCAGTGCCACCAAGCAACACTTAAATTGACCATGACTAAGCATTGCAATAATCATAAAACGATCCCTTAAATTGCTTAGATTAGACGAATTGAGCATTGGAACCCCTACCTAGATCCCGCAAGTATTCCTGAGGATAGGGCCATTGCATAAGCTAGTAAGGAAAGCCTACATTGGCCCACCCGCATTACCCAGTACGCCCCGGCTCCAATCCAAGTGTGCAGATGAGGCCCGTAGCCCGTAGGCCCGCCGCTGGCCTCAGTTCTGCTCTCACTGCAAACATAGAGTCTCTTCGTTGGCTAATGTAAGTGCCGGAGTACCAGCAATTATTGCACTTCGAGGACACGAACAGTTGAGAACTAAGTAAGTCCTTCCTCAACAAACAGATACAAGGGAGCAACCCAAGAACGACTACGTTCAGGTATCAAAATTCCAGTCAATCTCCTGTAGATACTAGCAAGATTATTGCTCGAGTTGTACCACGAATGCCCGACTACAGCCTTAGGATACTCCAAACCGAGAAGCCATCGCAAGATGCAGCGGTCCCCCTTCGATGAACACGGACACCGTATTCGGCAACCCAGCACACAGACAAACTGTAAGCATACCTGTGTGAAATTCTTTCTGGTTTCCGTTAATCATTGGCAAATTACATCACTCTTCCTCTTCTCTCATGTAGGCATCTTCCTCTTCTCTCATGTAGGTCCTGTTTCCCAACACCGTCCCCAGATCCTGGGCCCGGGAGTCCAATTCGTTCTCAGCCTGAGGCTCCAAAGGCACCCGTAAAGCTTTGGAATTCTCTCTCTGTCTCTCTGTCTCCCTCTCTCTTCTCCGATGCAGGAAGAGCAGCCTTCCCAGCGAAAAGATTGCCGAGAATCTGGAAGCCCAGCTCCGGCTCTACAAGAAGGCGACGGCCGTTACACTGATTACTCGAAACTTATCTCTATCCTTAGACTTAGAGCTTCTCCTTCAATTGAGTTTTGCCAAGGCGGCCGAGCAGGACCTGGAGAAGCAGATCATGACTGGGAAGGACAAGGCGAAGGAGCCCGAGGGCAAGGCCGAGTCTGGCCGCACCGAAAGCCTCCCGCCGCCGCGAAAGAAGATTAAGCCGACCACAGCGAAGGCAAAAGATGCAGGCCGCAGGTCGATCCCACCTGCATCCAAGATGATCGAGGATGTGAAGCAAGAGGAGGAGTCAGGAAAGGAGGAGGATGATGAAGAGTTGCAGGCCCGTGGCAAGCACGCAGCTCTCGAGTTGGAGGACGGCGACCCTGCTTCGGAGGATTTGAGGGATCTCGAGTCGGGGTCAGATGATGATAGTGAAGAAGGTGATGCTGATGTCTTCGACAAGGAGTTTGCACTGCCGGCAGCAGCCGCAAACAGGTTTGATGGCCTCCCGGAGAGGCTTCGCAAGCAGGCTGACGAAGTCTGCAAGGACGTCCTCGCGAGCATCCCTGCCGACATGTCGACGACTCTTGTCTTGGATTATCGAGCAAGGATACTCGTGTCCGTTCTAGTCGAGCACTAAGGGAGGGAGAGACAAATCAATTCAATCATACCGTCAGTTATCGTGGCCCATTACATGAAGTGCTGCAAACACAGTATACTGTTTATCAGGTACTAACGGAATTCAGATAAAGCATTATCACGTAGATGAATGATTAACTACGACACCGAAATTCCGATACTATCGCTTTCCCAAATTAGAAACTGAAATTACGGCTTATTCTGTGGCCTTCCTTTGGCTGAAAAGGGTTATTTGAGTTTATTTCATATTCACTACCGTTCAGCTAAACGAGACATGGTGTTATTCCACCAGCTAGACAACTGGACTAACTAAATTGCTGAAACTTCAAGCAATAGTTCCCTCCAGCAGTACTGCTAATTGAAGTTCATTGCTGTATCTAAGCTACTCTATGCATGTGTGTGTGTATATATATATATATATAAGGACCCATCTCGCTCTCTCCCTCCCTCTATCTCTCTATCTCTCTATCTCTCGCTCTCTCTCTGTCTCTGTGTCTCTCTCTCTCTCTCTCTCTCTCTCTCTCTCTCTCCTCTTTCTCCCTCTCTCTGTCTACATATTCATCTTTTTATGTATATGTATCTATCTCTCTCTTTCTCCCTCTCTCTCTCTCACGCTCTCTCTCTCTGTGTCTCTCCTTGATCTGATTCTGTTTGGTTGTGTCTTGCTGGGGCCCGGTTGCCAAGTGCATGTGGTGCTGCTGAGGGAAGACTACATGCACATGCTTCGCATCTTGCTCGCCGAAGAGATCACGACTATCGACACGATGCTGTGTGTTGTGGCCGAGACAGATGGTATCTTGACTAGCAACAGGCAAGATTCCAGAGCATGTCGGACGTTTGCTCTGTGATTGAGTGAATTCATAGATTCTTTCAGGAAAGCTATCAGACAACTTGGGGGACTCTGCGAAGATCTTCAAAAAGATGTCGTTGAAGGGGAAAAGCTCCTTCAACAAGTGGGCGACCGGCTTCCCGGACTATGTACTGTCGCTAGAGGACAAGAAGAAGAAAGAGGCCCCATAACTCAACGTTTACGCACTCCACCCCAGCACAAATAAGCTTTGCCACATGTTCCGCACAGGTGCCACCGGCCACGCCGTCGAAAGCCAGCAGGGCAACCGCAGCCGCCACAGGAGCCGATGCTGCCTGAGATGACACGCAGGTCTTGATCCAGTGAATGTTTTGGAGGGCAGGCGGATGGCTGCTATTAGAGCCTGGTTTCGCTAGTTCACGGGTCAAGGCCTGCATGTGAGCTTTTGATGCACACGAAAGCCTGGTCTTGTCGACTGTCTGAAAACTACTGATCGTGCTCTGCTCTCTCTCGTTACAAGAGTGGCAAGTGGCAAGTGGCACGGCTGCATTGTGCACGCAGCATGGCTGAGCGACTTTGTGCACGCATCCGCAGATACTGTTCAATTGCTGAAACATAGCCACCGAAGTAAGCAAAGAAAATCACACTTTAACCTAGACCTGGCAAATCGAATAATGCAGTTTGCAAGACCCCGGCCACTAGATTAGAGCTTAAATTTATACAACACCTTGGCTGGCCACCACAGTAAAGAAACAGGTTTACCCAACCCAAAATCCCCAAACACTAGCATCCCGAAGTTTCCGAAACCATGGAGACTAGAGGCTGCTGGACTTTGCCTGAACCCTGACATGATTCTGTCTGCCTTTGTAGCACAGACACAGACATTTTCAATCACACACGACAGCTCTTAGCATTGCCTGCTTCCTTTGTGCACTCGATGCACGGGCTTGTGAGCCATTGCTGATCTGTTCTTCTTCTGGGCCCTCGAGCTGGATTCTCGTCAGCATGCATAACACGTGGATCCGTACTCATTAGTACGTGAATTTCAGAGCAGGTCTCGAAGGTTTTCTTTGGATTCGGCCCCCGAGTGAATTGCTAGGTTTGTCTAAATGGCTTAAGGGGCTGCCGTCGGCTGGGATTCTATTTTCGGCTTATCTAAAGGGGTTACATGGGATAGGTGACGGGGCTGTTTGGTTGCGGCTTTTTTGGGGCTGGGGTAATGGTTTGGGGCTTGGGTAGCTAGGTGAAAGGCCTGCGGGTTCCTGAGTCAAGGGTTCTGGCCCCGATTTCTGGGCCTGCTTCCGTAGCTTTAAATTAAAGTAAAACCCGGGTCCCGAGCTTTTACTGGCAATATCGGGCCGTGTGCGTGCTCGCTCGATAGGAACGTGCTCTCTGACCGGATTCTGGCCCGGAGCGTGCTCGCTCGGGCGATCGTGCTCTCTGAAACCGTACGTGCTCTCAGCCCCCGAACCGTGCTACCGGAACCTGATTTCCCGGCCATGGTGCACCAACATGGACGCGGCCCAAGCCGGAGCCAGCACCCTAATCCTGTAGACGGCGACCACCAGCCACTAAACCAACAAGATTGGATCCGAAGAGCCTAACGCGACTTAGTGCCGAAAGTACCCAACGTGCTCGCTCGAGCGTGCTCGCTCAAAATTTTCCAGTGTCGACCCTCGCACACATGGACGCGGCCCCAGCCCAACCTCGCGACCCTTGACCGGCCTCCAGCCCATCTATCACCACCCCGAAGCCGAGCGAGCACTTTCGAGCGGGCACCTTCGAGCGAGCACCTTCGAGCGAGCACTTTCCAATGATCCCTGAACCTAGGTATGTCCGCGATTGCCTGGCTCCAGAATAGGGAGAAGGAGCTGGTGGCGAGCCTTGGCCCTCTTATCATCGGGGTGGTTCCTTGCTCTGTGCTGAGTCAATAGTGAATAAAGAGCCTATAGTGATCTGAGGGCTCCAGATGATGAAACTCGGCAAAGACTCCGCGAGAAGATTTGCCAGAAGATCGCTTTGATGGATGTTTGCTTCAAACAAAAGCGAGATCTTCCGTTTACAGCGGATCCTGTGACTTGGGAGGTTCGCTCTGCTGTGTGCATTATATATTAATAATAATTTCCTGAAACCCCTAAAACCCTACACTTCTAGCTTGTCATGATGACCCCAACCAGGCAGCCCTCGACGAGCACAGAAAAAATTTCGCAATGAAGCTGGGTGTCTTCATTCGGCCGAAGCTCCATTTGAAGACCGAGCCCTGCCAACCTGAAGTAGCCGATGAGGCAGCCGATCCCGCTGCCCCAGCACAGCAAAACCCCAACAACGACAGCCCAACTCCTTGGACTCCCACGACAGTCGTGTACATCAAGGTTGCTGGTGCTGTCAAAGGTGTTATGCAACTCCACAAAGCTGCCTGACCGACTCTATCTGGTTTAGACTTCTACCTGGCACCGCCCCTCACCCGACTGTTCAATCATTCTCAGGTTTCCGCAGCGGACAATGTCCTGGGCTACAGAATGCTATATCGCTGCGAAGAACTATGGGCCTTGGCCAAACGCAGTCAAAAGTACTACAACTGGTACACAAAATTGTGTCTTCGCTGCAGAAAGTACAAAACTGACTAATCTAGTCTTATCCCCTGCTGCTTCCCAAACCAGTCCTATACGCACTCATCCCCAGATCACAATTGAAGAAATATACTTATGTATAATAAATGATATTTACTTACATATGTATATATATATATATATATATTCATCCTAAACAAGCATACGCCGTACGCCCAAATAAGCACTCAGCCTTATGTCTACTGTTGAAATATTAATTAGTCGCCAGTCACCATTCCAAGTTTCAGCTCGAGGTTGGATGGGCAGAGCCGCGACATCTGTGCAGCCTGGAAAATCGATGTCCTGCAACACATCATCAGAAAAGGCAGCTACAAGGGTGCTGCTAAAAAAGCAACACCCAACAAGCTGAAGCTGCCCTTTGATGCCGTGGTGGCACCGGCAGCATTGTTCATAGCCGCTTGTCTTCATCCTACATTGCCGAGCAACAACTTATCATTGACCCTGAACCACTGAACGTTTTGTCCCATCCGAGGCGGCCTATGTCTTGCAGACCCGGGGCTGTGCCAGCTGTGTGCAACAGCAGACGCTGGAGCTGCTTGAGGTCCTGCTGCTGCCGATCGCGACGAAGAGCATGGAAGTCGTTCTGCTCCCTGATCTAGAAGAATGAGCCTTGGATGGTCACATAAGCACGCTTTCCAAGGGATCATGGCAGACCCCTGATTCCTGTTTCAGGCAAGCTTTCGGTTCGATCCGGAGAAATCCTCCTGTCGGACTGGGGGGCCTTTCTTGACAGCAGAGACCTCCGCCTGAGGCTTCCGTGCACGCTAGTAACAACTTGCTGGCACATAGGTTCTTGGGACCTGCTTTCAATTGATAATTGTTTAGCAGATCAGACTTCCTTATTGAACAGGTGGGCTGGCTCCCGTGCTCTCTCGCCGGAGCTCCAGGCCCTGGAAACAGGACTCGCTCTCACAGTCTCTGAGTCTCTGAATGGAATGAATTAGTGGGTTCTGTTCATTGCAGGAGTTCCTCTGCACGTGGCTATGTGGTTTCTTCTTCGTATTCCTCACGAAGACGAGGTTCAGGACAGTGACAGGGTGACAGTGACAATGCCAAGTACCTAATTAATAATTATGACTGAACAGATCTCAAAATGCAAGCCTTGAACCAAAACCTGCAGCCCTCGAACCTGGAGCCATCGGAAACCACGCAGCTTTGAGTCCGCAGTACTGAATCAGCTAATCATGAATGAATCAAGGCCTTCTTAGTTCTTCCCTGAATTAATAATAACCCTAAATCCCTGAACTCTAAAACCCCTAAACACCCAGGGGCGAACAACATATGGCCGGCTGCAGAGACGAATGGTTCACATGGTGGCCCAGCAGCTGGAGCTGAGCCTTCGGGAGGTTCCAGAGGGATCGCTACCAACCCCCATGGCCGATCACGTGATACATCCTGCCATGAAGTAGCCTGGCTTTGGTTTTTGTGCTTGACTGATTCAGGCTTTGAGGGATCCTGGTTTGTATTTTTTCCGCCTCTCCGCTTACAGGGATGGACGAACACTTCGAGCGGATGTGAAGCCCCGGGAGATGATGGCCGTCGACAGATTTATCTCCAAAGGGGGCGGCCTCATGGGCTGCGACAATACGCTAGAAGATTTCGGCCTTCACGACCTGGCCCCTCCCAATGCCTGCAGGCCTGCCACGCCCAGTATCTAGTATTCTAGGGTTAAAACACTGTAGATTATTTACAGAACTAACCTCTAATAGCAACAGAAAGAGTGCCAGGACCATCTCCGACTTCATCCACAGATACATCAGAGGAAGCGCCTGCCAGATCGAGAAGGACTGGTCGTCCACCCCTATCCAACATTGAGTCCCCCCGGTTCTCAATGACCTAATAATAGTATTACAGCCCAAAACCACCCAACCAACCAAGTCTCCTCCTCGAAGACTCACCGCCCCCGTAGACCAACACACTCCCCGAATTCGCAGCACACCCACCCAATGAAGCAAGAACTGCCTTCCGCACTTATCATCTCTCCCCGGTAGAGAAACACGACTCCTCCCCTAGTACCCACGGCACCATTTCGGTTAAAAACAACCCAGCAGTAAGAACGCATCCCAGTAACAAGCTCCTTCCTAGCCGAAAAGCCATCCGCAATTCTCAATCACCCCTGTATACTGGAACAATAATAAATAAAGGGCTACCACAAATAATCCCCGCAGCACCGGTAGCAAGACTGTGCTTATCGCAATGCCTGTACCAGACCATCTCGCTGCCCAATGAATCAAAACGTAAACACGCCTCCCCTAGCCTCGCAGCCCCAAACAAATACAAGAAGAATCCTGCCCTGCTCGCACCGCCCCGTACGACTTAGATGGCTCCTGCGATTATCTACCCAATTCACCAGAAGAAACAGACACCAGTTCTCACTGCCACATTAACCAAGAAGCTTCCCCCAATTCTTGCCGCCCTGCTGACCAAGCACATATTTCCCAGCTCACTGTTCACTGAAGTATTGACCACATAGCTCCTCGCCCTGTTCTTGCCGCCGCATTTACAGTATAATCACGGACGGCTAGAGACAAAAGCCCACTCAGCTAGAAGTTTGCTTCATCCCAACGCCCATGATGTACCCTAACAACCTCATCTTCCCGCAGCCCCGCAGGAGAAACAAGTCTTATTAATATTAATGGAATCAAATTCGAAAGCTTTCCCGGATATATTACCCCCTTTACCAAATGTACATAGATCATGCTAGGCTAAGACTGAAGTACCCACTTCCCCAGTTAAGTATCCACTGTCCTAAGACATTCATCCATACATGTGCATATTATACATATATATATATATATATATATTAAATATTAGTGACACTATACCCATATTGCCCTACCAATAAATAAATAAACATGTACTCGACCAAATCATACTAACTAACTAACTAAATCCCTTAAATCCTAGACAGCCTCAACCTCGACAGTCTACAGGAGATGGGGAGCCAGCTGTTCCCGCACATATCTGTTATGTGTGATGCCTCACCGAAAGGCAAGCTGGATGCCCCCCGGTTGCACCAGTCAATTCAGTCGTACACCCAGCATGGATTCGTTTCGACTAAGTTGTGGATGCCCCTGATCACAATGGGGAATTTCGTTGCGATTGGAACCGTCCAGAAGCTGAGTACTCTCTTGCCCTCCTCTGCGACAGCACAGCAAAAGCTTGAAGCAGCAACACTGGTTGCAGAGTCAGCGACGGCTTCTTTGGCATGTGAAGCTAACAAGAAGGCCGCGAAGAAAAAACTGCAACTGGATACAACTAGTGCAGTGTGTCATTCGTGTTGCATTGAAGAACACTCTCAAACCGCACCCCACATGTGCAACCAAGGCCCAAGGCCTTGGGAGCTGTGCGAGAGCAACGCCTGGCGGCAAAGCAAGAACTGAAGGCCGTTCGCAACATACTGGAGCATGCCAACTTCGACCTGGATAGCATCTTTTCCGCCAGCCCCTTGAGAGCAATCGACCCCGCACATGAAGTCAGAACCGAGCACCGAGTAGGATGTGATGCCCTCGCCTTCTATGTCAACGCGACCACGGGCGACTGCACCTGGGCGGCGGTCATGCCCGAGGCCGACACGACTGTGCGACTTGTGTTGGCTCCGGACGAGGGGGGCCCTCTGTTTGCCTGCTACCAGTACTTAGCACTTCAAGGAGCGAAGGTGACCTTGAATCGAGATGCCCTGCTGCTCGGTTAATGCAGACTGTGTACGCACTGCCTGTCATTCCTAGTTTTGGCTGCCAGCAAATCCTAGAGTGACTTCACTCACTCATGTTGTACACACAGCAAAGGCACAAGCTGCACGCCTATTGTGGTCGAGTGACGAGCTGCTCCCCGACAATCAAGCGAGCCTAGGCTGATGTGTGAGTTCTTGTGCAACTATATAATTGGTGCTGATTCCCAGCTGTTCCAAGGAATGTGCGAGCTGTCGGGCTGGCTGTTCAGATCGAAGAAGAGCCCCTGGGGCACCCATGCCACCGGCAACAACTTGTCTGAAGGTTGTCTTCGCTACTTGCAGGTAGCAACTTCTTCGCATGAAGAAACGGATTCAGCAACCAAACCCCCAAGACCCTCACGCAAAGGCAGAAGCCGGCGATGCTTTGATGCAGCTCTTTGGAAGAGATATATTGAAGGAGCGGCTCGGCGATTCTCTCATGTGTTTCCTAGCTAGGTCCTAGGTCCTAGCTATTGCTACGGACAAATCTCAGGAATGGAGTCGAGGAAACCGCTGACGAGCACCTCAACTTTACGAGGACTGTGGAAATTCTGGGGAAGGCGGCGAAGAAGCCCGGAATGCATTCAGTAATCCTGGCCTTCCCTGTTTTTGTGCTGGGTTTTCCAACCCCAACCTTGAAAGCGCCAAGGAACAAGAAGGGGTCCTTCTCGTGGTCCAGATGGTGTTCCTGGGCACACACAGCAGCCAACTACCAGTACAGCTGCCATTTGTTGCAACTCTTCTGGAGTGCGATGGAGGTGCCAGCAGACCAAACCATATCATTGTCTAGACTGATAATAGTCTGTAGTAACTTAGTAGTGTGCAATGGTCGTAATTATTTTATGAATTACATAGTGGGATGATAGTTTTGCGACTCTTCTGCTTCTGAGAAACAGAAACTAACGTTCGTACCGCCGGTATACCCAGTAGGGTACGTCTAGGTCTATCAATTGGGGTTTGGTGATAGTAACACTTGGGCCCTGCCAGCCTGCTAACCTAGACTACGCTAAGATACTGGTACACCAACTGTCGCGGTTGTAGCAGCCTAGTGGGGGGTACCGGTCCGGAAGTGGATAATAAGTGAACTAGCACCCCGATGCCCGAGACTAGCACAACCCACAGGGTAGCCTTATGGACTGTTACAACCCAACTGATCGGATCGCAGCCCATTACACAGATGCTCAACGGCACGTGCGAGTCTAATTGGCTGCACAACTGGATAATTGTTCAGTGGGTATGGGGTCTCGTTAGTAGACTATGACAATGGTTTATTATGATTACGCATTCCATATCGGTTTCTAATATATATGTATATCCTCATATTCGTATTTATACAAATCTGTGTAATATATGGATATAGAATTTATATATATATATATATTCTATATATATATATAAGAACGGATCAGTGGAAATCCAGGTCGACGCCAAGGGGCCCTGCCAGCCTAACAAGTAGTTCTATGATTGCTGCTGCTGCTGCCGCTGCTACTGCAGGCTACTGCTACTCCGACTAGATACTACTAGTATTACTTCTACAGCTTCTGCTGCCGATATGTTGTTGTCATAATAAGATTATGATTGTGGTTTGGGTGATTATGAAGTTCTGTGGGTTCTTCAGCTTGGTTTGCTAAAACCTCGTATCCCAACCTTAGTCTGTCCCCACGCCCGAAGTGCTAGGACAGCCGAGCATTTGGATTCTCTCATGTAAATAGAATAAGTGTTTTTTTTCTAGTAGGTATCGATACTAGGAAGACTCACTGAACCCTGATTTGTTAAGGTAGCATTCAGCTAGGTGTAGGCCCCTCTGACCTGTCGTCATAAGTCTCCTGCTGATGAGTAACTGTAGCACAAGGAATCAGGAAAACCAATAATTAATATAATTACATTGGCACCCTACATCACCTTACTGTGTTGTCGTAAGAATTAGGGCAGAAACACCTGAAGTGACCAGGGAGACATCTATCACTGAAGCGGCCCCACGCCACAACCTTGCCCCATATCCACGCGAACCAGCTCCCCGGACTAGAGCCCCGAATTAAGCGAGAAGATATCATAGCTAAGACCAGGAAACCAAAAAAGCAGTTCGCCTCTTCCCCAGGTGTTGGAAACGTGTCCAGGTGCAGTAGTCGTTGGCATGCTACCTAAACAATCATGTTGGCCCCCGCGAGTAGCTCAGTATTTGTCAAGATGCCACTTAAGCATTTGGTTGCCATGGCCAGGGCACAAGCATGTAGTGTTGATATCGAAGCTAGAAGTGTGCCAGGATTCCGACATTTTAAGGTTCAGGATGCCACAGGTAGTAGTGTTTAGATGCAACGATGCTCGGTGAAGTCATGTCTGGGTGCAACGAGGATTTGCTCCGTATTCTGAAGTCTGTATATAACATGTACTTGCTAGACACGCAAACCACAGACTACCTGACAAAAATCAGAACGTAACTACCACACCCGCAGAAAACAACCCTGATAATATAAACAGTAGGAACAGTTGACAAATGTGCCCCATTGGTAATCCAGACCAAAAAGCGACGATCATAGTAGTACATTTATGACATCAGAAGCTTGAAAAAACATTTGTGTGAATATCCACACAGGACGAATGATATCAAGTCAAATCACAGCATTATCATCGTCGTCATAGCCACCACCGCCATCAGCACCGCGATAGCAGCACTCATTGCAGGTGGGCCGCAATCCATGGACGGCCCTGGATGGCAGATCTTCCTCGGAGCAGGGCTTTGACAAAACCATGGAGCTTTGTGTCAAAGCAGCCAGGCTTACTTGGCATGTGCACGCCATGTGTGTGCTAATAAAATTCATGCTTGAAGTAGGAACTATGTGTTACTCCAAGGCATTGATGGATGAAGAACTTTATCAGATTTTCCATGTGGCCCGCAACATCGTGGCTCCCTGGCGAGATCTTTGCCTGAAGCTTGTGCCCTGGCTAAGAGTGGAACATGCACATATGTATGTGATGGTACGTCTGTGAGCAGGTGCAGTCGCAGGTAGGGAGGCATCCAAATATGTATGCATGTGTATGTATACATTCAATATGAATAATATGTGAAAGTGAGACCAACATGTACATGTGTCTTTCCCTGTGTGTGTGTGTGTGTGTGTGTGTGTCTGTGAGCCATTCCTTTGCAACCGTGACATCTGCCAACTTGATCTAAGCAAGAAGAATGCAAGCAAATGTAGGCTTCTCACCGGCATGCTCTGGAGATGAATGGAGACTGGCCAGAGCGAAGCTTGCAAAACCTGGCATCCGAGACGCTCAATGCCCAGGGACTGAAGCTGCAGCCAGATGTGAAGAGCGCCGCGGGAGCCCAGGCCATTGGCACATGTTTCAGTGATTCAGGTATGATTTGGGCTGGTTTTGGTCAAGCGAAAGTAGAAACCACCCAATAGTTAGCAACTAGCCCGGGTACAATCCTATGCATGCTGCCATTCTTGCCAGCATATACTGTGAGGCCCTCGAAGTGTCGTTTCGACGAACTCAAACTGAAGAGAATGTTCTCTACGAGTGCTTTGGGATGGTGTTGGCTTCGGCTCACGAGCTGTTGGAGTACAGCCTACATCTAAGAAGAACCCCAGCTTGTGCAGCAGCACTCCTTGCTCCGGGCGATGAACACGCGAGCAACAAAGAAAATGTGTTGTCTTCGATGAAGCATGAATGGGAGACTGTCTTATTCATGGAAAGCAGCACGCGAACGCATGCTTTGTTGAAATCGCGATGCCGGTTCACGGACTTTCAGAACTTTCGCGAGATTCACACGATGATGGAGCAGTGCCAATACAAAGTGACAGAGACTGCAAGGTCTCTCCTCGAGGCCTGGCACCCGCCTTTTGCATGGTCTGCGAACCTTGAAAGCATCTTCGGTGAAATCCAAGCAGCCCTGAAAAAGTCGAACCGCTCTGAGGGAGCATCTATGCAATCGATGATGAGCATTGCAGTGCGATCTTTGGGTCGCCGTGTTTGCACAGATGAGACAAGCCCGGCTCCGCTGACCCTCTCCGCTGATGATTACATGGGAAAGCAAACCGCGGCATTGAAATCCAAGATTTGGTGCCCCGAATCCTGCACCCCTTGAATCCTGGTGGCGATTGATAATAATAGTTTTTGTTTACCACTCACTTGTGGAACTACAATTATTGTTCCGATTCGCGAAGGCAAGAACGTCAGCTTGGATGACATTGTGAAGCCGATGAACAGCACGAGCGCTTTTCACCACACGCATGATCAGCTGAACACCCTCAGTGCTTTCATGGAGATGAAGCGGAAACTTGTCTTTTCATAATGCATCATTGTTTCTTCAGCGGTTGCAAGTCATAATGTTTCGCCGACCCCACCCTTCAAGAACGCACCAAATAGCATTACGCATCGAAGCCGAGGCTGTCCCTGGACATACTGGATGAAAGCATGCATTTGTGGGCGGCCCAATGCCTGGGAAGTGGTGAGCTCATGAAAATCAATGGCCAGTTTTTCGTGACAACGGGACGATCCCCGAGCATGGTTTACGATGCTTGGCTTCATTCGTAAAACTCTGAAGTGGTCTTATTGAGGCCGTCCGGTTATGTGTACTTTAGAGGTCTGGTTGATAAGAATTTTGTACTATGTGCTTAAGTTCGCCGTGTATGCATGGGTACAGTTGATGATATGAGAGTCTTTATGCCGACCGTTTAGTATAGTAGGGATAGAGTGATAGAGTCAATCGGTATGTTTTTCAGTGTCATCGATTATCTAGAACTTCGAGTCCACACGGCCTTCTTCTCACGGGGTTTCTTATACAGACGAATAAGGGTTTCAGCTAGTCCGGATTGTGTGTAGGAATTTCCATACGGAAGCTTTACTATTATAGTTAACTGCCACGAGAAGAAAAGCTAATATAATAATGATGTACCCCAAACTCTTTTCAATTCAGTTGGGAAGTGTTCTTAACAGAGATTGAGTGAGCCTCTGCATTGACTTCTTGGCACCCCAGGCAATTCGATTGAAAGAGCTGCCGTGGGATTTTCGTGGCGGCCTGCCAGATGCGATCCTGGATGAGACGAGAATGCCCAAGGCTTGCAACAGTGCAGCTGTGCGGGTGGACCCTTTGAAGCATGAGCAAAGCACCAAAGCACTGGGCATTGATGTTTCCTCGAGCCTGGGCACGCAAGCAGTTTCACTTCACTAATGCCATAGAGTACTGTAGTGGTTGCTTTCGTTCACCAACCCTAGGAATATGTGCCAGACGATGCTGTTTCGCCCCTCCGAGGCAGGACTTCTTCAAATGATTTTAGTAATATCTGTGATGTTTCGACAAACATACAACAGGCAAAGTTCATGCTGTATACGTTGCACATCGCCCCGGACTCCTTGGCGAACAAGCTCGGCTGTGGGCTTCTGCTGAGAAGGGGGCTTCAGGAGTACAGCTTGCTGCCTTACTTGGTGGAGACTGGGAAACTCCTTGCACTTCCCAGTGCCTCGCTGACAGATCTTCTTGTGCATCAGAATGTGAGGATGGCCAAGAATACAACTGTTGCTTCGAAGATTCGCAGGCTGTTGGCTGAAGACGATGTAAAGAATGGCTGCAGCGAGGGCGCGATTGCGAGCATCACGAACGTTCTTGCAGCTCGTGAGGAGAAGAAAAAGAATCAGAAGGAGAAGGAAGAGGAGAAAGACGAGAGCGAGGAGACACGATTCTGTTTGAGGTGTTTTGTGTCATCGTTTCGTTGACTCGCCTGTTCGTGCCCGACAGGAGTACCAGTGGCAGGAGCTCAACGATGATCCTGCCACCAGAGCCTGCCGCGAACTCTTGGCTGGAATGCCTGATGAGTGTGAGGCCGGGGCAAGTTTCAACCGATAAGATAAAATCTGTTTAATCAAGTAATCACGAGAATGATTCGGACAGGACGATGAGGAAGACAAGGAAGATGAGGCAATGCCACCGGTGACTGATGGCCTCGACCTGCGAGCATCTCGATCCATGCTAAGTGCGACTGCGGCCATCCCCAAGGAGATCACTGACCGCTATGAGCTGCCCGAGAATTGTCATATTCACAAGACTGTGTTCAGGGACAAAACGTTGCCCCACTACCAGGGCAAGCTGTTGGGTGGCAGAGTCTATGATGGCAAGTATCTTGGCTGATTGAGACAGTTCTCGCAAACATACAGTGAATAAGTCGCAGAATTTATCCCGCATCCGAGGCAGTCAACATCGGCTTCGTTTAATCCCGATTTGCCGCTTATGCAAATAGACGAGAAGAAGGGCAGCATCCGCAGTATGGGGGCAAGCAAGAGGAGCGAGGGTCAAGCTTTTTTTATGGTCCTGAGCTGGCTTCGCAAAGCTGATGCTTCCGCGAAGCGGAGACGGGGAAACTAGGCTGCTGCTGGCCTGCCGGGGTTTAACAAAGACTTCAATAAGAGACTCATGGTCCGAAGCAGCCTGGTTTGATCACTGGGGAAAACCGATCTCGAGTGGGGCGAAAAAAGGAGCCATTTGTGCAGAGCATGTTGTACTACTGTGGCCCACCCAAACAGACGAGCCAGCACCCAAACATCCTTAAAGCACCGAGCGCGAGCCAGGATGGCTTGTGTAACCCTTGATTAGGGGCTGCGCTTCTAGTTTGGTTCTGCTCGCCGGGTTGCCGCTAAATCCCTAAAGCCCTACAGCTCTAAACAGTTGTGTTCTGTTGTTGATGTCGTCGTCCTCCTCCTCTTCGTCGTTCTTCCTCTTTGGGGTACACCAAACCCCAAATTCCTAAGCCCTGGGTTGTGGGTTTAGGACATAGTGTTTAAGGTTTTAGGGCTTGGGGTTTAGGCTTCTGCTACACCGTAAACCTAAAACTCTGATTTCATGGCAAGGCGCGTGACAGCGCAAGAATTTGCTCAAGGATCCTTACAGGGCTCTTTACGGGGTTCCTTAAGGGGATCCCTATAGTTAGATCCCTTTAAGGAGCCCCTTAAGGAACCCCTTACGGATCCTTTTAAGGAACCCTTTAAGGATCCCTTTAAGGAGCCCTTTAAGGAACCCGTATAAGGAGCCCTCAGGGTTCCTTGAGCAAATTGTTGCGCTTTGACTTGCCTCGGTCTACACTCAGGGTTTAGGGTTTAGAGTCTAGGGCTGAAGGTTTGTTTTTGAGGGCTTAAGGTTTAGGGTGGAGGGCTTAGGGTTTAGGGTTTCGGGCTTAGGGTTTAGGATTTAGAGTCTCAGGGGCATCCCAGAATGCAGGCAGTCACACCTTGAAGCTGCAAACCTGCCTGGCTGGAATGCAAAAGACGCTGCAGATGTTGATTAAACCCTAAACCCTAAACCGATGACACCAAGTGACGCCAGGGTCATTCAAACTGATGGCCCACTTCCACTTGCCGGATGTGTCCATGTTCAGGTCCCCGCTTTCGAACAGGGACTGTACATTGTCGAACTCCACTTCAAGGATGGAAAACGTCTGCCCCTGCGACAGCAAGTCCTTGGCCTTGCCATGATTCTGCTGTCGGACGGGGAGCGACTTCGGCGGCTCCGGGTTGAAGCCCAGCCGCAGCCACAACCCAGAACCATTTTAATGTTTCAAGCTTGATTTCAAATTCTCTGGTTCTCATCAAGGGACTTCCGTGCATCGAGCTTCTTCACACTGGTCATGGCATCTTGCAGAGTAGGCGGCCAGGCATGCTTGCAGACCAGGCCTTGACCCTAAGGGTCCATGTGCCCAACTAGTATATAGTATACACTTTGGGCCCAATGTACCTATATAGGGAATACTTTAAGGCCAACGTATATGCTATATGAGCACAAGGACCCGGAGGGTGAGCTAATCCACTAGACCCACCAAACCGAAACTCTCCCCCCGTCACAACAGAAAGCATCTGCCCACGAATGCTGTAACACGCATCGGGTCCAAGCAGTCATTATTGTAGGACTTTTGCGCCTGTTTGGATACCAAGAACCATGAATAAGGATTACCTGGACCCTTGGGGACAGAACTTTGAAGAATTTTGGGTTTAGGAAGAGAAGAGCTTGCTGTGATGGTGTGGCCGGTCATCCAGCTCGTCCTCTAAGCCCCGACGCGGATGCAGGCGTCATATAGGGGCCTTAATAATGAGAATAGGCGGGTTTTGGGGACCATGAAACTATAATACTATAGTTATAGTAAGCAAGCCCCAGAAATGGTATTGGTAATGATTTAGGCCGCTATATTAGGGTTGAAGGTCTCGGGGTTGGGTTCAGGGTTGCTGCACCCGGAGGGTTCATGTACTCATATCGTATATGCAATGGCCCTAAAGTACTCCCTACATATATGCACATGGGGCCCAAAGTGTATACCATTTGGGCGCATGGACCCTTAGGGACAGTTTACTTACACCATGTGGAGGATGAATGCTGCTGGCCTATGGGGTAGGTTAGCCGGAATCCCCCCCGTAAACATGTACCAAGATGGGAGTCCTCTGACCATCAAAGCAACCTTGGCACAACCAACACAGAGTCGCCCGCCTCGAAAGCAGCTGCATCACCCTCCTGTCAAGAGAGTTTGGTAACTACGAAGCACGGCTTCCCCCTACTATAGGGGCTAACCAATACTGTTTTGGGGGTTCTTCCTTATAACAATTAGATTATATATATATATATATATATATAATATATATATATATATATATATATATATATAGTATAATGGGCACCAAAACCCTATTCCAACTTTTTTAAGGCCCCCGGAAAACTTGACCCTCTGCACTCGAAAGCATTGCAGCCCTGATGACTCTGGAAGGCAGTCTTTAGGGTCTGTACCCTAAGGGTCCAAAGGACCCAATAATCAGGTACTTGGGCTTAGGATAGTAGTTATGTAGGTTACTATTTTGGAGAGTATATGATAATTATGTACTTGGACCCTTAGGGGTAGTAGTTGGGTTGTATACGGGTCTGAACAATTAGAATTGGAATGGGGTTTGGGGGCATACTACACAAAAGAAACCCTGAGGCCATAATCGGGTACTCGGGCTTAGGATAGTGGTTATGTAGGTTAGCCTTTTGGAGAGTATATGGTGACTAATAAGGATATTGGACCCTAAGGATAATACGCAGAGCCGCCCCTATATTAGGGTTGACGGTTGCAACCCTAAGCCCCAAACCCGAAACCCTGCAGCCTAAACCCGAAAAAAGAAGCACCAAAGCCGCCTCGGCAGCGATGGCTTGCTTCGCCGGACGCACCTCTGTTTAGTCGCCAGTACGTTCCTTGAAGGGATCCGTAAGGGTTCCTTAAGGGGCTTCTGAAAAGGATCTATGGGGGTTTAGGGTTTAGGGGTTACTTGGAGGGGTGGGGGACTTACTAAGTAGCTGTTTTATAGCGTTATAAGTACCATAACCCCAGTTAGGATCTCGTTCAGGGTACTTATAACTCAACTTATTACCTACTTACTAAGTCCCTCGACCCTCCAAGTAGGGTTGAGGGCTTTAGGGTTCGAGGGTTTAGGTTTTAAGGCTTCCTAAGCCTAGAACTTGAAATCTCAGACCCTGAGGGTAGGCATCGGAGGCGTTCTGCATCAGTTCGGCCAGGTTTTTTTTGCGTGTTTTAAAGGGCCCTTAACAGTTGTTTTAATGGGGTTTTGGGGCCCGTTGTACTGCAATTATGATACGGGGTAATAATTTAGGCCCCTATATTACTAGGTTCACGGTTTACGGTTTAAGGGCTTGGGGGTATAGGGTTTAGGATCTCGGTCGTCGCGTGGAAAGAGCTCCAGCACCATTGCCAATTTACAGCTACCAACTCGCGGAAGGATCGCACAACTGGGGCTATCGTGGAGAAACCGACAATCCTCGAGTCATGATCCCTTCATAATGAAGATGGCAGTTATGCTCAGCTGTACCCCCCTTCGAACCAATTTTAAAAAGTCTCTTAGTTATATATGTGCAAAAAAGACTATTCGTGAGGAGACAACAGCCAGAGTCACAGCAAGGGCTTCCGGTCCGTGACGGAGTCCGACGGCTGCCAACCCAATCGAGAAACATTGCTCCCGCAATACTAAGCCCTACCAAATCCTGCTGCGGCGGGAGGGGGCGGGCCCGCAAGGAGAGTCCTCAAACCTCAAGGTCTGTTTTGAATGCGGCCGTGATACGTAATGTATGAAGAATTTACTGCTTCTGTTCACGTGTCCACAACTTTCAAGAACTGGCGAAGTCCTTGGTCTATAATATATTATAGACCAAGGAATTCGCCAGTTTCTTCGGCCCTATGTGGGGTTAGGGCCGATACCTATACAGTTCCGAAAACCCTATTGAAACCCTGAAAGCGACCCTCAACCCCAAAACCCCTGAACCCGCAGCATACAGCAGGCCACACTGCCTTCTTCTGCACGAAGTTCTCAGCCTTCATTCACAGACACTCGAACATCTCGCGCTTAAGAGTGCCTCATACACATTATGAGTTTCAGGTTCAGGCCTTCATAATGACGGGTTTAGGGTTTAGCTTTATGGCAGTATCCCTAACAAAACATGGTCTCGTCTAGGGCTTTGGATTTAAACTAGGAGGTAGCAGCTGCTGACACTGCTATGGCTACGGCTACTGCTTCGGCTCCTGCTCCTGCTACGGCTGCGGCTTTAGGGTTTAGGGTTTAGGGTTTAAGGTTTAGGGTTTAGGGTTTAGGGTTGCTGCGGCTACTGCTACGGACTGCTCGGCGATGGCACCTACGGCTACTGCTACTGCTAAGGTTGATTGAAGGGGTGCTGTGAAGGAGTCTGTGTTCTTACAAGGTTTCCCACAGCAAAGGCCGCCTGCCATAGTCAAGATCCAAAATGGCCCCAATGTTTTGGAACAGCTTGCGAACAAAGTTGTGCCTCTCAAGTCTACTTAGAGGGCAACGTAGAGGCCCAGGGGACTTAGTAAGTAGGGTATAAGTAGAGATACAAGTACCCTAAGTGGACTTACCTCAACTATATCCCCTTATACCCGACTTACGAAGTTCCCGCACCCAAGTAGTTAACATGTGTATTCAACTCACTCCCACAGAAACGGCTCAAAGCAGCTCGAAGAGCTCTTGAACTTGGCTACTGTCGCCACCAGATTCTTGGTTTCCCCAAGTGACCAAGGTTCCATTCTTCCTCACTGCCACGAATGCAGAATTATTGGCCTGCAAGTACTGAACTTGCGTCAGTTGGTCTTGCACCTGGCTGCTGTCCCCACCTTGTTTTGGATCACCCCAGGCGAAGACCTGACCATCACTTCGGATTGCAGCGAACGCACCAGAAGTGGCTTGAACCTGCTGGATATTAAACAAGTGCTGTTGGACTTGGCTCGTGTCGCCACCATGGGCAGGATCACCCCAAGCAACTACTCGGCCATCAAGACGAACAGCAGCAAATGCACTGTCAGTGGCCTGAAGTTGCACAGGCGTCGGCAGCTGATGCTGCATGCTTGCACTGTCGCTGTCATCTGGATCCTTTTGGATTTCTCCCAAGTGTTGATTTACCGTGCTGCTGTCACCGCCCGATCGCTCATCCCCCCAAGCAACAACGGTGCCGTTGCCTCGGATGGCAGCAAAAGCACTGCCATTTGCCTGGATGGTCTGCACATCTTGCAACTGTTGCTGCACCTGGCTGCTATCCCCCTCCATATCAGAAAGGCCCCAGGTGGCTACAGAACCATCTGCGCAAACAGCTGCAAAAGCGAGCGCGGTTGCTTTAATCTGTGTTACATTCCGCAGTTTGCGTTGCACGTCGGGTTCATCGATGTAATCCGCAGGGCTGCCCCAGTAAATCACTTGGCCGTCGGCGCGGATGGCCGCAAAACCCATGACACTTGACTGAATCTGCACTACTTGTTTTAACTGCTCCTGCACATCGGTGCTATCGCCGCCTTCGTCTGGGTCTCCCCAAGTGACAACTGCCCCATCTGCCCGGATGGCGGCGAAAGCACCACCTGTTGCCTGAACACTTACAACTCCCTTGAGTTGGCTCTGCACTTCACTGCTATCGCCTCCGTAAATAGGGTCACCCCAGCAAACCACGGCGCCATTTGCCCGGATCGCAGCAAACGCACAAGTGCTTGATTGAATAGCCACAACCTCTTTCAGTTCTCCTTGCACTTCGCTGCAGTCGCCGCCTCTTTCAGGGTCACCCCAGCATACGACGGAGCCATCGTGTCGGATGGCAGCGTGCGCGTAGCCACTGCCCGTCGTTTGGATGCATCGTATGTCTTGCAGAACCTCAGGTGGTGTCGGATGCCTTCCCCAAGGCACGACGAAGCCAGAGCTTGAAATCGCAAAGAAGTTGGGCCCACGTGGCCAGGAATACACTGTCACTGAGGTTAGAATAGCAGTGATGTGCGTGTCCTGACCCAGGTCCAGCACTGTGCTCCTTGGGTCCAGCACCCCGCCACTAGCTGATACAAGCTTGCAAAAACCTATCTGAAAATGCTCGCGAGCAGCCATCTTCACAGCCAGCAATAGAGTCTCTGGTGAACAATCGAGAGACATCGCCTGGCCACTGAGGAGCGCCACAGTGATTTCCACTGCCATTGCTCCACCGACAAATGCTCAACACATGTCAAAATGGCGCCCTAAACCCTAAACCCTAAACCCTGGCTCACAACATGTTGAAGGCTCTAGGACATCCAGGTGAAGTGCTCGTGCTCGTGCGCAAGACACAGGTACCCAAAGGCCCCAAAGTAGTTCCTTTTTGGGGCTCATATAAAGAATCCTATAAGGTGATCCCTAAAAGGAACTACTATGGGGCCTATAGGTAGTGTAATCATTAGGAACAGCACGTAACCGTAACGCATGATGTTTCAATCCGAGCCATTGACTTCGCGGATCATTTTGGAAGGATCATCAACTACTCTTTGCACTAAATTTCCTTGGGCCTGCACTGGCAGTCTCTTGTCTTAACTGTGGACTACTTACAGTAACACTGTGCGAATCCAATGGCAGTTTCAACAAACAGCGGTCACTTCTTGTTTGGCAGAAGTGCCTTAGGCTGAATTTGCGTACGATTTCGTGCTGCCGGTCAGGAGCGCTCGGATTCCAACTTGATTCGTTCCATAGCTGGATTGCTTTCTTGAATGGCTTTGCGTGAAAGTATGGACACCCGTTGTATACAGAATGTATCAGAGCCCCTTGGCGTGGCATCCTCGCCCAACAGAACGGTAAGGCCAAACCCTAAACCTCGGAGTGGATGCCCTAAACCCCAAGGGTCCAAGTACCTGACAGTCTCCGAAATCCTAACCTACATAACTACTATCCTAAAACCGAGTACCTTATTATTGGGTCCTTTGGACCCTTGGGGAAATGCCTGTGACTGCGAACTTGAGGTCCGGCTGCCTGGCGCCAGTACGTGGCTGCTGAAGACGCGGATGGATCCTGAAGGACACGATTTAGAGTCTATAGGGTTTACCTTGACCCCGAAGAACCTACATTTTTCAGGACTTATATGAAGAAATCATGATAAGGATCCCTACAAAAGTAGGTTATTCAGGGTTAAGGTAGGGTTTGGGAACTTCGGGTATAAGGTTTAGAACGTAGGTTTTTGGGTTAAGGATTTGGGGGTTAAGCCCAAACCCCCCGAATACCTGGAGCCTGGCGAAAACCCGACATGCCTCCTGTCATAGCAGTGGCGGCAGTATGGCTGGATGGCTGATGGACAAAATCCATCAAGTAACCCAACGTCTGGGAGTTCGTGGTATATTTCTTCCCTGTCACGAAAAAAGCAGGAGTCAATCCATCAGCTGGAGTACCTGTGCCATGACTCCTGGTGCACCCTTATAGGCCGCACCTTCTTACCAAAGCCTACTCTTTGGTAGGGTCCCGATACAGTCTATGCTGGGATATATTGAAGCACCCTACCAAATTTATACAGTTTAAACAGAAGGTCAGTATAGGTTCTCCAAACGCCGAAGTCCCAGAAACCCCTAAATTTTAAAGCGAACCCCAGACAGTTGGAACATGGCTTTAGGAGGACTAGTGCTAGGATCCCTTATACTTTACGTTCAGGGCATGAAGGTAAGGACGTTCCAACTTTCTGGCTGCTACAAAACTCTAGATCACAGCGAGGATCCCTGTGTAGATTGAGAAACCCTAAACCCTAAACCCTAAACCCTAAACCCTAAACCCTAAACCCTAACCCTAAACCCTAAACCCTACACCCTACACCCTAAGCCCTAAACCCTAAACCCTAAACCCTACACCCTAAACCCTAAACCCTAAACCCTAAACCCTAATAAGGGGTTTTGGCGGCTCCGGAAACCCTTTTAGAACCATTGTGAACACAGTCTAGAACCACTACAGACAGCCTCTTGGGACCGCACAATACCAGTATCGAACCCGTATATACCCTGAACCCCAAACCCCAAACAAACTCAAAAGGCACCCTAAACCCTAAAGAGCCCTAAAGGAAATCCTAAACCGTGGCCTTATAGAAACCCAATACCCTAAACCCTCAAGAAACCCTAAACCCTAAACCCTGAAGAAACCCCAAACCGTAAACCCTGAAAAAACCCTAGAGCCTAAACCCTGAAGAAACCCCAAAACCTAAACCCTGAAGAAACCGTAAAACCTGAACCCTGCAGAAACCCTAAACCCTAAACCCTGAAGCAACCCTCAAAGAAAACAACGCCTTTTCAAGGCAAAACTTGGCTGACTTCTGAACCCCTCCTAGAAGTTAAACTTTTGGCCTCCTTATTAGGTCATTCAGAAATCCCAAAAGTTAAAGCCCCAAGAGCCAACCAGAAGAACGCCAAGAAAAAGAACCCGTAGGCCCTAAACCCTGAAGAAACCCTATATAACCCCTAAACCCTGAAGAAACTCTAAACCCTAAACCCTGAAGAAACCCTGAAACCTAAACCCTTTATTATGGCTTTTGGGCCCAAGGACCATACTATATAAGGCTTTTGGGCAATTTTGAGCCTTAGGGTTTTCAAGTTTAAAAGGAACCCTTGGCTGGCCTCGGCCGCTTGTTCGATTGCCGCGCTGCCGCCACCAAGGAGAGCCGCAGCAAAGGCAGCTATGAGCAAGGGGCCTGCCCAAAGGCCCCAAAGTAGTTCCTTTTGGGGGTTCATATATAGAATCTTATAAGGTAATCCCAAAAAGCAACTACTATGGGGCCTAGGGGTGGTAGTGGGTTCAGGGTTTATAGGATTTAAGGTTTAGCGTTTAGGGATCAGGGTTTAAGGTTTAGGATTTAGGGTTGCGAGGTTTTCGTTTTATGTGCCATGGAGCGGGCTTGGACGGTTGTGAGGTTTAGGATTTAGGGTTCTGAGATTTGTTTACCTGGGGATCCAAAACCTACTGCTTTGTGGGTTATACCCTATTGTTACAAGGCCTTAGGGGTTCAGGGTTTGGGGTTTATGGCATTATAAGATTGTAGAGGAGGTTCTCAGGTGTCTAGGATTCAGAGAGTTTAGTCTCACAAGGCTTTAGAGGGAGTTTAGAGTTTAGACTAGATTGGGTTTTCAGCGCAACCCTAAACCCTAAACCCCTAGAATCCTAAACCCTAAACCCCTAGAATCCTAAACCCTAAACCCTAACCCTACAGACTAGACTGGGCTTTGAGTGCCAAGTTCTATTTCGGATCCTCGACCCTGCTGCTGTTTTCGCAGGCTATCAAGATGCTGACCAAGTGGAGTTTAGGGTTTAGGGGTTTAGGGCTTCAGGGCTCTAGGGGTTTAGGGGTTAGGGTTTCAGGGTTTAGAGGGTTTAGGGTTTAGGGGGTTTAGGGTTTACCTGTGGCCCCAGACCATACAAAATAGTAGGTTATGACCCCTTAATTGCGCAGGGTCTAACCCTTAAAACGGTAGGTTTTGTATCTCCCGGTAGGGGTTCAACAGTTTAGTGTTCAGAGTTTAGGGAAAACCGTACGGGTGCAGCTCCCGAAATCTTTCAAGTCTTTGATTGAGTTGCCATCAAGTCCGACCTGTAACAAAAGTGGAGGCTGTCAACACGGAGCCCCGAACCCATATCGAACCCTCACCCTAAACCCCAATTAGACCCTAAACCATAAAAGCACCCTCAACCCTAACCCCTCTCTCGTCGTAGACCACGCATGCCCTCGTTGGCAGCCCAGCTTTGTCCGTGCAAGACGCGTCGCAATGCAGATCCTTTTGCAAGAAAGCTCAACCGGCCTCCCTTTTTGGGCCCCGCCGGGGAGGTACGGCACGCCGGCCCTCCATTTAAGCCACCCCCAGAAGGCGCATTAGCACGGCACCTCACTCGATGCCTTTGCTCCGCCTCCTCCGCGTGCTGCCTGGCCAGGGCCTCCACTGCATGGAGTTGATCGCGGAGCCTCTTGGTGTATCGAAGATGCTGAAGGTGCTCCTTGGCAGTGAAAGGAATCCGGTTTAGGAGTTTGGGCCTAAACCCTAAATTCTAACCTCTAATCCGAATACCACAGGTGTCTGAGCCTTTGAAGCATGAGGGATTAGGGATCAAGGGGTAGGGGACATGTTCCAAGATATCTTCGGGGTTCGGATCACCCTAAACCCTAAACTAAAACCCTAGACCCTAGACCCTAAACAAACCCTAAACCCCAGACCCCAAAACCCAAAACAGGGCAATGGAGAGTGATTGGTTGGTCAATGTGTGCAAACATGTACCCTCTGCGTCAACCGCCCCATTTTGAAGGGAGGCCCCTGTCTACAAAACAACCGCCCAGTTCAGAAACTTGGCTGGCATGCCCTTGCAGGCATGCGTACCTATTCTATGCATGCAAGGAGTCTGGCTGGCCGAGGTTGACGTGGTCCTTGTAATCGACGAAGTTGAAGGGCAGGTTCATACCATAAGGGTCCAGGTATCTCTTTAGGAGGGTCCGGAATGTCCTAGGGAGAGTCTTGGGTCTCTTTGGGGTCTCAGAAACCCTCAATTTTGATGTTCCCCAATTTGTTAGGACCCTTAGGGTAAACCCTAAACCCAGAACAATCATAGGGAACATAGCGCAGACACACAAACCCTCCGGAAGGGGAAGGCCTTCGGGATAGTACGGTATACTATGGATCTTGTATGTTTTGAATATAAGGAGGTACTATGAGTATCTGCACTAAAACCGCTCGTGAATAGAAAGATAGAAAGGGATCGTCAATAGACTGTACGATGCATTCCTCACACAAGGTATTTTGCTTCGGTCGAGGGTTAAGGCGTGCTCGGTTTAGGGTCCTCGATTTTATGATGCGGCTTGTGGTCACGCTCTTATGGGTGGTTGTCAAAATTCTGGCCCCTTTTTGGGTACCCTAACTATTAGGTGCCGTACTATAATAAGGACCCAAAAAGGGACCCTAATTTTGACAACCACCCTTATTAGACGCTAAACCCTAAACCCCAAACCCTAAACCCTGAACCCCAAACCCTAAACCCTAAATCCTAAACCCTAAACCCTAAACCCTAAAAGCACCATGGGCCGATCCCCGGCTGGGGACGGTGCTGGCGGAGGCAGCGGGCGATTTGAACCTAGGCCAAGGCGCCACCCGGAGACCCCTAATATCCCTGAATACCCAAAGGCCCCAAAGTAGTTCCTTTTGGGGGCTCATATAAAGAATCCTATAAGGTGATCCCCAAAAGGAACTACTATGGGGCCTATAGGTAAATTGTACTGTAACTTGTAGTAGGGTTCCAAACAATACGATTTAAAGTATAGATGCTATTGTAACTCAATGTAGGATTCCAAACAATATGATTTAAGGTATACGTATATTCCTTACTTAAGTGATATTGGAGTCTCTGAGAAGGCTTACGGTCCGGGGTCTTTAATTTAGGGACCATGTCATGAGCAGGATTGAGGGATTTGTCTCTTAACCCTAAGGCTCAAAATGGCCGAAAAGCCTTATATAGTATGGTCTTTGCGCCCAAAAGCCATAATATATGAGTCCTTCGAGCCTTAGGATTAGGGTTTGAGGTTAGTTTAGGAAGTAGGTAGTAAGTAGACTTATAAGTACCCTAAAAGGGACCCTATGGTACTTATAAGTCCCTAAAATAGCCAGTTACTAAGTCCCCCGACCCTCCAAGTAGGGCTCGTGTTGCCGATCGCCTCAGTCCCGTCTTTGTCACTCTGAGGAAGTGGCCGCGAGGCGGTCAGGAGCTCCGCGACCTGAAGTAAGGGTTTTGGGGTCTAGGGTTTAGGGTTTTAAATATAGGGGTTGGGGTTTAGGGCTTGTATGGAAGTTTCCGAAAATTGGGGGTACCTTATTTTGGGGTCCTTATAATGAGGATCCTACTATTGAGGATACTATAGTAGGGTCCCCTGTTTTCGGAAACGCCCAAATGTATCCAAGGAGCCTTACGCAATATAGATTCTTACTTCCCAAAAACCCAAGGCGTAAAAGTTCAAACTTTCAGGATAAGACTACCTCATAAGAGCCCAGAAGTAAAAAAGACAAGTTCGGCTTTGGGGTAGATTGTCAGTATGTAGCCCCAAAAGATAAACAATGGTTGCTCATGACGACATATCTGCATATACATACACATGCCACGAACCCCCAAAGCCCAAATGCGGATTCCACAATCCTACAACCCTACCTGGAGGAAATCCGTTGGACCCTTCCCTAGGACCTTCAGCCCTACACCGACAACATCCCACGCTCTTCCTTCCGTCTGAGCGAATCCGAAACCCGTTTTAGCTGGATCGTAAGCATGAATCAGGCTTAGGGATAATTTTTATGGGCTCCATGGTAGTTCCTTGTGAGGGTTCATATCTAAGAATCCTATAATGCAATCCCAAAAAGGAACTACTATGGAGCCTATGGGTTAAAGGTGAAATAAACAGGCACCCCTACAATTTCATCTAGAGGCCTGAATCCGGGCAGTGTAGTGCAGTGGGGTATGTTGTGGTGTAGCTATATGGGGGTTATGAAGGGAAGCTAATACCCGTTGCAGACCCCAGATACGTCAAGTCTTATGGTTAGCCTTATACTATATAGGAGTTGGTTGTCAAAATTATGGTCTCTGCTTGGGTAAACTCTATAAATAGAAGAGCACCCCGCCACCAGCACCCGAGGAAACCGAATGGCCTCAGTTCACGACCCTTAAGTTCCATACGCTAAATTTAGGGGTTTAGGGTTTAGGGGTTTAGGGCACCCTAAACCCAAAGTAGATCCCCGATGCAGTTTAAGAGGAAACCCAGTCTCTGCAGATCCTTGTAGACTTCCAGAGCCCGAATAAACCATGACAGTGAACCTCTGAAAGTTGGAACGTTGAGTAAGACTAGGACTGCAAATCCCTATACTTCCTGCATCCCCAAACCCTACAAAATAGAAGGTTATGAGTTATGACACCTGCATTAGAGGGTAGAACCCATAAATCGGTAGGTTATCGGATCCCAAGGTTTACCCAAGGGACATGATCATAATGACGATCCAACTTTCTGGCCTCCACTTTACTTGGAAACCAACACTCCCTAAACCCTTAACCCTTAACCCTTAAACCCTAAACTCTAAACCTGCTGGGCGCAAGTACCAAAGATCCTCCTCGACCTCGTCCCGACAGGATCTCTAAGATCACCTGCCGCTGATTCGGATTAGAGCTCTGAGGTTCACTTCAGCACACACTCGGGGTGGCTATGAGAACGCTGACCTAGTCACGCAGAGGTCCGAATACCGAATACCCTTGATTAATTGAAACTATTGAAGGCTGTCATGGGTCCGTATCGGGCTCAGAGGCCGTTCTTTATAACGTTCACAGGTGGTCTCAGGGTCTTTATGCGTTGTTTTAAGCCTTTTGGGTGTCTGAGGGTGTAGAGGTTTGGATTTCATGCGGTAGGATTGGGTGTGGTTTTGAGTTAGGCTAGTCATCGGTTTAGGGAAAGAGGCCAAGTAATTCAAGTTAGGCTTAAGAAGCCTGGTTTGCGACGCCAGTCAAAGACCCCGGAATCGGGAGATGTACAACGTACCCAGAAAATTGCAATACTGATCCTGTCACAATACTGACAATGTTAGAAGTAGCAACAGTAACAATGATAATCAACATCAGTCTAAGACGTAGCATGATAACACAACACGCCAACCATAGAAACATCCCAAGCGCAGAGGCCACGGCTTTCACCCTAAGGGTCCTAACAAATTCGGGAACCTCAAAATTGAGGGTTTTTGAGACCCCAAAGAGACCCAAGGACTCTCCCTAGGAAATTCCGGACCCTCCTAGGGAGATACCTGGACCCTTAGGGCAGTTTAACAGAACCCCACATCCGACCGCTAAAACCCTCAGCCGGCGCCCGACTCTCAACATGCCTACTTCCCCTCAGGGTCCATGTGCCCAAATAGTATATACTTTGGCCTTAAAGTAATCCCTATTGGGGTACTTTGGGGCCAAAGTATCCATTACTAGGATACCCAGTAACCTAAGAATAAAAAGGCCTCTCTTTTTGGTATTGGGTAACTTTATAAGGAACCTAGGACTACAAAAAGGGAAGAAGGGTACTACTGGGCATCCTAGTATCCATTATTTGGGTACATGGACCCTTAGGGTTCAGCAGGTTTTGCAGGATCTCCCAGGGGTCCAAAGGACCCAATAATCAGGTACTGGCTTCCTTTAAAGGGTTCTAGAAGGTTCCTTTAAAAGGGCTACTGTAAGGGTTCTATTATATGGGCCTTAATAATCAGGTACTCGGTTTTAGGATAGTAGTTATGTAGGTTAGGACTTCGGAGCGTATATGACTATTGGGTCCTGGGACCCTTGGGGGATGTTCCAAGGCTTTGCCAAAATCCGAAGAAACCTGACTGAAGAATCCGGGGGCGTAGCAAGCAAGTTGAGTGTGAGCAGAGGTACAGTACGATAACTTCAAACTGCCGGTTTTTGCTGGACTTCCCACTTTATTTATCACCTACGTGCTATACAAGTCCTGATCCTAATCCTTACTGAGTTCATGAGTGCCAAGCCCCGAAGCCTGGACTTTATTCCTAAATCCCGACCCCTGATCCTAAACACTAACTTACTCCCCCAACAAGCCAGAAAAATACAAGGTTAAACTTTCCGATTCCTACTAAACTACCATACTATAAGAACCCAAAAAGTTTAAAGGTTGGGTATTGGGGATCTAAGCTAAACCCCAGCTCGGCACTTGAGTTCCTAAAACTCGGACCCCCAAAAACCGCAGCCTGGAGGGTTCAAGGTTTCGGGCTCAAGGTTGGTATGCTCTTCTTCCGGCCCTGGTGGGACCTACGTACTCTAATATCTGCACATCGGAAGCTCTACATCCCAAACCCCAAAGACCTCAAACCCCAAGTTATAAACGATAGCCACTCCACCCTAAGCCGCGCCTCAGGAGGGGCCTGGCTTTCCGGGGCCGAGATCTCAAAGGCGCCAATGGCTTCCTGCTCGCCGAAGAGGCTTTGAGGAGGAAACAAGGTGGTTCTAGGCCACAGGAGCTTGCTATAAGGGCCTGATAATGGTTGGAACGGGCTCAGGGCAGGGCATGTTGTCGTATATTTACCGTAGAAATACTTAAATACCTATGTACGCGGGGATCAACGAAGCAATGATTCCGATTTGTATATCTGGGGCTGTCGGGTGTAGTCAGTGACGGTTCAACGTTAGGAGTACTGGGGTTGGGCTGCTAAACCCACCAGGCTGAACAGCATCAAAAAACCTGCACACACACACAAAACCTTCTGGGGTTTATGGCTTAGAGAGTCTAGGGTTGTGGGTTTAGGGTTTACTTAGGGTTTTGGGCTAATTTTTTAAAAAAAAAACCCTGAAGCCTTTCAACCACAAAACAAATGCAAATAGAAACTTTCCCAACCCTTGACCCTTGATAAACCCCAACATATTACGAACCCTTCAACAACAAGAAACCCAAAACAATGTGGCCCCTCATAATCTCCAGGACCCGTGGAACTTATATTTAAGAGCTCTGGAGACAAATGGGAGTTTCAGAAATTGGGGGATACCTTTAAGGGTTCCTGTAAAGGGATCTCTATAAGGGTTCTATAAAGGATTTACGGTTTAGAGTTTCCGAAAATGGGGGTACCTTATTCTGGGCTACTCATAATCAGGATCTGACTACTTCGGGTGCTATATAAGGGTCCCCTATTCTCGGAAACTCCCATATTAAGCCCACAACCATACGCCAAAAGAAATCAATCAAGCAAACCCCTAAGCCCTGCACCAGCCCCAAGCCCCAAACCCTACACCCCGACAGCCCGTAAACCCTACGCCCAAAAGTCTAAACCCTAACCCCTAAACCCCTCAACCCTAAACCCCAAGCTGCTCCAAACCCTAAGCCAGCCCCTAAACCCCTCAACCCCCCTTCAACCCCTAAACCTTCCCTTTGGTTAGTAGGGAATGGAAGAATGGTAGTAATAGTAGTCATAATTGTACCCCCTTCCTCCATTCCCTACAAACCAAAGGTAAGTTATCGGATTACTAAGGCCCGATTTTATAGTACCCTTATAGATCCCTTATAGTAACCCTTATAGAACCCTTTATAAGGCCCCCCTAAACCCTAAACCCTAAACCCGCCCGGACCTCCAAGGCATCCTTCACCTTGTTCAACTCCGGGTCACTGAGCACCACTCCTGCACAAAGCTGCACCATACAGTTCGTGCCTAAAACCACGGTGTAGGGTTTTAGGGTTTAGGGTTTAAGGGTTTAGGGTTTAAGGGTTTAGGGTTTTGGGGGTTTCGGGTTTAGGGTTTAGGGGTTTAGGGTTTTGGGGGTTTCGGGTTTAGGGTTTAGGGGTTTAGGGTTTTGGGGGTTTCGGGTTTAAGGGTTTAGGGTTTTGGGGGTTTCGGGTTTAGGGTTTAGGGGTTTAGGGGCTTAGGGGTTTAGGGTTTTGGGGGTTTAGGGTTTAGGGGTTTCGGGGTTTATTGGTTCCAAGCCCCACATGGGGCTTCCAAAACCTACTGTGTTTATGGGCTATATCCTAGAACCACTGCTTTGTAAGATTTGGTGCTACGGGTAAGAGTTGACTTATAAGCCCTGCAAGAAACACAACTCATACCTTCCTGTGTGAGTAGCGGAGGTTGTCGAGGTCAACGGTGCACTTCAAAGCCAAAGAACCAGGCAGTTCCAGGGCAGCTCTGCCGAAAGAACTTATACCTTCCTGTGAGTAATGGAGGTTGTCCAGGTCAACGGTGCACTTCAAAGGCGGAGAGTCAGGCGATTCTCGACGTTATACGAAGCAAGCAAATAGAGATCGGCGAGAACATCGCGCTAGCTTTGTTGCCGACGGCTTGCAGTATGTTATCCTGTACGCAGCTGCGTGTGCTGCCTGATCGGCGGAAATCGACTCATGCCAGTCCGCACCACAGGTCGTAACATTAGGGCCTTATACCCTTCTCATTACTATGAGTTCCTATATGGTTAATGAACCTTAAGCCCTTCTATGGTACATTTCGTCCTTACGGAACTCGTAAGCCTTAGACTTTCGGCTAGTTCTGGTTATGAAAAATATCCGATTTAGGGCCGAGGGGTCGGGGAGCTTCAGGAGGTCTGTTTAGCATTAAGGCTTCATGGTTTACAGGTTGGGGTTTGGGGTTTAGGGTTTAGGGGTTTAGGGTCTAGGATTTAGGTTATAGGGTTTAAGCCTTACGAGTTTAATTTTCATGGTTCTATGAATGATTGGACGTAGGAGCCATAAGACATCATGAAGCTTTCTACGATATAGGAGTCTCATGGAGTCTCTATAGTCTTTTGGCATCTACAAGGTTATACCCGTGGTTGTTTGGGCACAGCGGCCTATTGTTTTTGTTCAAGCACTTTAAAGTTTCGGTTTAGCGGTTTGGGGTTTGGGGCTTCAGGTCTAGGGTGCGGATTCTTGGAGTGTTTGCTGGCTTAGAGGTTTGAGGGCTTGGGTTTTAATCTACGGCTTAAGTATGTTTAAGGCTTATCCTCTAGTTCCAGCAACCCGGCTATGCTACGGGCTCGACCCTACGCTGCACAAGCGTAACCTGTCTTTGTGTATGCTTTTGGGCTATAGGAAACTCCGGAAAGTTGGAATATGGTTTCATGGTAGGATACCCTATAATTTACCATAAAGGGTTTAGGATAATCATATTCCAACTTTCTGGCTTTTACCTTAGAGGTATGGGCCGCTATGGGGCTACAGTTCGGGGTTGACGGGGGTTGCGGGATTTGAAAATCCGATTATGTCTAGAGGATTTGGAGTGATTCTGTCTGTAATATTCTACAACCCTCAGGCTCAACATGGCCCAAAAGCCTTATATAGTATGGTCTTTGGGCCCAATAGCCATAATATATGAGTCCTTAGAGCCTGAGGGTATGGGTTCAAGTAACCAAATAGTAGGGTTTCAATGTCCAAAAACCATTCAGAGTATGGGTTTTGGGACCTAAGCCCCTAGTATTTGGGTACTTGGACCCTATGGGCAAGCGTCTGAAACTTCAAGTTGGGGGTCGCTGCAACCTAGCTGCTTTTCTTGCTGAAGACGGATCAGGGTCCAAGACGAAAGCCGGAAATCAAACCGTTTCACCCCAAATCCCAGAAAATGAACCCCAAGAGTCTACGTCTGAGCAGTCCCGGACTGCTCTCCCAAACCCTAAACCCGAGTCACGATAGTGCCCAACTTTCTCTAGCCCGAAGGCTCAAAATGGCCGAAAAGCCTCATATAGTATGGTCTTTGGGCCCAAAAGCCATAATATATGAGTCCTTAGAGCCTTAGGGTAGTCACTTCTACTGACTTAGACTTATCCTGATGCCTACTTCGCACGCCGTTGAAACCTTAAATCCCTATAGCGGTGCACCCTGAAGATGCAACTCCTAGCCCTTTAACCCGAAAGTTATAAAGCCCCCAGCCCTAAACCCAAAGCCCCGAAACCTGCTGCAACGGCCTTTCTTAAAATTCAGAGAATCGGGTTTGGGCGCCTGGAGCCTGACTAAGCCAGACCTCCACCCTTTAATTTAATTGGCATAGGGTTAAGGGATGTTATTAGGCTTGAGGGTTTAGGGTTTTAGGGAACCCCTTTAACCGTTAACCTGTTATCTAACATTTGGCCCAAACCCTCTGCCCCACTGTTGATGGACAAAATCCTGCATGACCCTAAGGACCCTAAACTATGGGAACTATGGTATATTCCTTATAACGGGTAGTGCAGGATTTTGTCCATCAACAGCAGGACCTGGGCCCAAAACCCTCCAAGATAGCAGGTCACGCTTCCGCGTTGTTGGAGACTTAGCCAATGAAACATGGTACGTATTTGGATTCCTAAGCCCAAACCCTAAAACCCGAAATCCTAAACCATAATGGAACACCTAAATCCCATAAAACCCCTAAACCCCCTTACCCCTGCCTACCCCTAAACCCTAAATCCTAAACCCTAACCCCTAAAATCGCTAAAACCGCTAAAACCCCTAAACCCGCTTAACCCCTAAACCCCACGTAGTTGCATCCACAGCCCTAAACCAAACCGTACCCTAACACATTGGGGAACCTCAAAATTGATGGTTTTTGAAACCCCAAAGAGACCCAAGGACTCTCCCTAGGAGATTCCGGACCCTCCTAAAGAGATACCTGGACCCTTAGGGTAAACAAACCAGCCTTGAGCCGAGACGCGACGCTGAAACCTGGAACCCTTAAATTCTAAGCCTTCCAAGTACCCTTTACAGGGCTCTAATATGTCTCATTAAGAGGTAGTTAGGGACTACTAAGAGGGTAGTTGGGGGGTCTAGGTAAACCCTGAAATTCTAAGCCTTAAGGGTTTGCTTGTGTTTTAAAGGCTCCTTTCCCTACACCCTGAACCCTAGATCCGAAGCCTTACCTGGGGATCCGAACACCTACCGTTTTAGGGGTTAGACCTTCTAATTAAGGGGTCATAACCTACTATTTTGTAGGGTTCGGGGTCACAGGTAAGGGTTTAGGAGTAAGGGCTTAGGGTTTAGGAGTTAGGGTTCAGGGTTTAGGGTTTATAGGGTTTGGGTTTAGGGTTCAGGGATTTAGGAGCTGTAGGGCTTGGGTTCAGGGAGTTTGGGGTTTAGGGTACGGATCAAGAATTTTGGGGTTTAGGGTCTCGAGCTTAGCGTTTAAGGAGTTTTGGGTTTTGGGGGTTAAGGACTTATAGGGCTTAGGATTTAATTAGGGACAAAGCACCTAGCCTTGCTTCATCCCTTGCAGAGACCAGTTTTAGGGTTCTTGGTTCACGGTTTAAGGTTTGGAGAAGCCCAGTTTACACCTATTCAAACTCAAACGCTCAACCCCTAAACCCCAGACCCTATACACCCTAGACCCCAAAGCCCTAAGCCCCAAAACCCTAGACCGTATAGACCCTAAACCCCTTAACCCTAAACGGAATGTAAACCAAAGCAAGCCCTCAACCTAACATCTCCTTGTCCTGCGGCGCTGTCCCGGACGTCGCGATGTCCGAGGTCCAAAGGAAATTCTTGGAAGGAGTTCTGAGCCTAAGTGTCGATGTAGCTTCTTCCAATGAGGCCGCACCCCTAAACCCTAAACCCTACACCCTAAACCCTGGGTTGGGTTTAGGGTATATGTAACAGTTTGAGGTTGCTGTTTGCCAGGCTCATGCTTGGGTGTTTATAGTTCAGGGTCTAGGCTGTTCAGTAACCCACTGGGAAAAAGTATATACTTTTTCAGGAACCCAGAAACCTGAAAGTAAAATGTGTACCATTGAACAGCCTGGGAGTTTGGGGTCTGCTACCGTTTTTAATGGGCGATTACGCTTCTGTTTGAACAGGGCTTGGGGGGTTTCGTTGCTTTTGTCTCCAGGGTTCAAGTCTTATCTTGGGAAGGCAGTATGTTGTCCACTAACCTGGCTTGAGGCAGGGGGTTCTACATTGATTAAACCCCTACGCCTTACTCCAGAACCTGATTTTGGCTAAGAAAACCTACTTGTCGGGTATCATGGGGAACTAAAGGTTAACCTTTTTGGTTATATAGGGATGATACAGGGACTACATTACCCAACAAAGGTTGCCTACTCGACTACTGGGAAAACTACGTAAGCTAGCGCAACAAAAAAAAACATAGAGAAGAAGCAGGCGGCTTTCCCGATTACCCTAACCCTAAGGCTCAGAATGGCCCAAAAGCCTTATATAGTATGGTCTGCGGGCCCAAAAGCCATAATATATGAGTCCTTAGAGCCTCAGGGTAAGGGTCCAGGTTTTTTTGAGGAGGGCGCGGAATCTCCTAGGGAGAGACCTTGGGTCTCTTTGGGACTTCCGGAATCCTACATTTTGAGATTCCCAAATCCAAAAGTGTTACGGTTGATGATATGAATCCTGCATTACCTTAAGGACCCTAAACTATGGGAAGTATGGCATATTCCTTATTATGGGTAATGCAGGATGTATATCATCAACAGTAGGACCCTTGGGGTATACTATCCGAACATTCGCCTTCTTTATCAGAGCACTGCAAGCCCCAACTCCTAAAGCTTCAAAGAGCCATGAACTTTACACTGCAACCCTCAAGCCGAGACCCTGAACTCCAATATACCCTAAGGCTCAAAATGGCCCAAAAGCCTTACATAGTATGGTCTTTGGCCCCAAAAGCCATAATATATGAGTCCTTAGAGCCTGAGGGATAGGGGGCCCCTAGTAAATTTGTCTTTAGATTCTAGGACTTTCCCGGGGCGGATCGTGTTAGGGCTTGCAGCAAGCACTTCAATAGGAGCTTCCGAATCCTTAACCCTGCACCTGCTGTCACTCTAAACCCTACATCAGAAACTTGAAATCCCCTTCTGCCCCTGCTCGTGCTCGGTAAGTTTGACTCTCGGGTGGAGTGGTGGGCTTAGGCTCTGGGGTCCTGGATTTTTGGCATCAGGAGGGGTTAGCGCTTGAAGGATGCTCCTAGTGCTTAAGGTTTTGGGGGGCCTTTCCTCAAATTGGGATACCTTCTGCCCCTAATACAAACAAACAAGGATTCCTAAAAGCACCAAAGAAACCCCACTGGGACTGTTGAGCTTGGGGCCAACTGCCCTCGCATGACAATACGCAAAGTAAACCGGAAGGCCCAGCACGAGCTTGACATACTTGGAGGGTCAGGGGACTTACTGGCTGGTTATTCTGTAGAGTTATAAGTACCATAACCCCAATTAGGGACCCTTTTAGGGTACTTATAAGTCTACTTACTACCTACTTACTAAGTCCCCCGACTCTCCAAATGCCAGAAAACCGAGACTGATACCCTAACCAAACCCAAAACCCGAAACGCGAAACCTAAACAATCACAATCCCTTTCGAAAGCCTGTCAGACTGTTGATGGACAAAATCCTGCGTTACCCCTTGTAAGGAACATACCATAGTTCCCATAGTTTAGGGTCCTTAAGGTCAGGCAGGATTTTGTCCATCAACAGGATCTCGGGTACCCGGCCATCAGCAACCCGGCCACACCAGCGAGGAAAGCTTGAAGACCCTGACAGTTTAGGGTTTAGGGGTTTAGGGTTTACGGTGTAGGGTTTAGGGTTTAAGAGCTTAGGTTTTAGTGCTGAGTTCGGCTTCTCTGGGTTTTGGGCTTTGGGGTCTGGGCTTTTTGGAGCTCGGGGCTTTAAGGTATAAGGCTACCTTGAACTCCCACAACCTACTTTATTGTAGGTTCGTATTATAAGCCCCAGTATGAAAATTATAGGGACCCTACAAAACAGGAGGTTTTGGTAGTTCATGGTCGGGTAAGGGTCCTAGAGTTTATCCATAGGTCGTTTGTGGGGCTCATATATAGAATTCTTTAAGGTAATCCCAAAAAAGAGCTACTATGGGGCCTTAGGGTAGGGTTCCGGGGAGGCTTTGGAAGTACGATTCCGGCGCAGGATTCCGCTCACTGGCCGGTTGGGGTGTGGGACGTACGACAGGGCCTGGATGGTTAAAAACAGGCTTTGGGGTATCACTGTGGTAAAGTTCAGTGCTCTATAGGGGTGGTTGTCAAAATTAGGATCCCTTTTGGGGTACTCTAAATATTGGGAGCCGTATTATGATAGGGACCCAAAAAAGGGACCAAAATTTTGACAACCACCCAATAGGGATCTGACTAGGGATCTGATTACTGTAGGCACACGACCTTGGACTTTCCGATTTAGGATAGGATACCCAGTAACCTAAGAAAAAAGGCCTCTCTTTTTGGTATTGGGTAACTTTATAAGGAACCTAGGACTACAAAAAAGGAATAAGGGTACTACTGGGCATCCTTGATTGTAGGTATGAAGGTCTGAAGTCAAATGGGTTCAGAGTCCCGGGCCCCAAGATGCTTAGTATCAGTACCTTAACCCCAAGTAACCTACCTTTTTAAGGACTTATTCTTCGAAATCATAGTAGGGAACCCTAAGAAAGGTAGGTTCCTTACCCTAAGGCTCAAAATGGCCCAAAAAGCCTTATATAGTAGGGTCTTTGGGTCCAAAACATAATATATGAGTCCTTCGAGCCTTTGGGTTAGGGTCCAGGTAGGCTTTAGGGCTAAGTCTTCAGATTCGGCAGGCTCTGGGGCTCAGGTCCCAGAGCCGGGGCAAAACGGAAGATCAAAGAAGAAACCGGCTTAGGGGTTTAGGGGTTTAGGGGTTTAGGGTTTAAGGGTTTAGGGCTTTAGGGCTTAGGGTTTAGGGTTTAGACCGTCAGAGTCACAGTACCCTCTTGATACTTGTAGGGTCGGGGGAGCTAGTAAGTAGTTACTTTGCAGAGCTATAAGTACCATAACCCCAATTGGGACCCATTTTGGGGTACTTAAAACTCTACTTATACTTATTAGCTATATACTTACGAAGCCCCCGACCCTCCAAGTACCCTTCTAACCCTAAACCCTAAACCCTAAACCGTTCTAGAAAACCCTGAAAAAAGAGCCCTTCAAGGCGAAAGGGCCTTTAACCAAACCAAGAAGCCTCGCCAGGAGCATTCTCAACCCTAGACTTTAAAGTCAAACCCCTAACCCCTAAACTGGGTTCTTGTTGAGGAACTTAATGTAAGTTACCATATGGAGGATCTATAGTAAATAAAAGGGTTTCCTTACTAAACTATGGTAGACTTTAAACTCAAACCCCTAACCTCAACGGTTCAAACCATGGGCCCCTGGTATCGGGATACCTACTCTATACACCCTGTATAGACTCTTGAGGGTCACCCCTAAACCCGAAACCACCCTAAACCCTAAAACCCTCAACCCCTAAACCCCTAAACCCTAAACCCCTAAACCCTAAACCCCTAAACCCCTGAACCCTAAACCCTAAGTGAAAAGGTTTGGAACCGTCGACCTTAGAAACCCAAGATCTCCTCCAATTCTGAATGGTTTAGGGGTTTAGGGGTTTAGGGGTTCAGGGCTTTAGGGGTTTAGGGGTTTAGGGGTTTAGGGTTTAGGGGTTTAGGGGTTCAGGGCTTAGGGGTTTAGGGGTTTAGGGTTTAGGGGTTTAGGGTTTAGGGGTTTAGGGCTTAGGGGTTTAGGGCTTAGGCTTTAAGGGTTTAGGGTTTAGGGGTTTAGGGGTTTAGGGTTTAGGTACTCCGCGGCATTCAGGGTTTCTGGATTTGGGGTTTCGGGGCTTAGGGCAACAACGTGACTTCCAATTTTCTCTGCTGGCTTCTCTTAATGGCTGGTTGTGCGAGGCTCAAATCTTAGCATGCAGCTCTGATTGCCGTGGTTTGCGCTGTACCATGAAGTGCAGAAGCTTGTGGGGATTGGAACATCTGAAAGAAGCTATGACTTGCAGGCTTTCCAAGAACCTTGGCTTCAAGCGTTTCGAAGTTAGGGTTTGGGGGCTTCGGGCTGGGTGGTGTATATAGGGTTGAAATCCCACAACCCTATACCTACCCCTTGGGCTTAATGTAATGTAGAGGCCATGACAATTATGATGGGGTTTCGGGGTATCCTATGGTATACATAGAGTAAGAAACACTCAGAAACATATTCCCCGCGCTTCGCCTCGTTGCACGCCCGCAGGAGCGGCGCGAGCCTGTATGCTCCGGGATCTAAGGGCAAAAACAAAAAAGGATTTGGGGTTCACTGGAGAGACCGGAAAGTTGGAAACCCGGTAGCCTGAATCCCTAAGAGTAATCCTATAGACCCTACAACCCAAACCCTAAACCCCTAAACCCTAAACCGTAGAAGGGATCCCAGCACTAATCGTCCTTAACCCTGTGTCCAACTTTTGGGCGCCTACTGCAAGTTTGAGAGCATAGGGAGTTTAAGATGTACGGTGTTGGGGCAGTTGAGGGTTCGACAAGGTTGTGTTCCTTGCCGGGTCGTATGTCTGAGATATCAGACTGAATAATCTTGGACAGTGTCTTGGTGCTTAATCAGAACTAACCATGGTTAAACTGAAATTGCGGCTGAGTCTTCAGTCTTGCCTTCTACATTCTATATAGATAGCGAAAAGCCACCAACAGCACTGTTGCCAAAAGAAAGCTGCGGCAAGGATGCCTTGTAGATCCCCCGTGCCGGGGGGAGGCGGGGGAGGGTTGACGCCACTAAGTTACCAACATGTGAGTTTCCGAAAATAGGGGACCCTAATATAGGACCCTAAATAAGAAGATCCTTATTATAAGGACCCTAGAATAGGGTACCCCTGATTCTCGGAAACTCTAAACCCTAAACCCTTTATATAGAACCCTTATACAAATCCCTTTAAAGGAACCCTTAAAGGTACCCCTAAGTTTCGGAAACCCCTACCATGGAGTTTGGGGCAAAGGTTTCCGGAATTCACCTCAAAGGTCCTCAGACTACTTGGCCCCTCGGATCCTTAGCCTTACCCAAAGGCCCCAAAGTAGTTCCTTTTTGGGGTTCATAGATAGGGTTTAGGGTTTAGGGTTTAGGGTTTAGGGTTTAGGGTTTGAATCCTACAAGGTAACCCCAAAAAGGAACTACTATGGGGCCTATGGGTAGGCTTGAAGAAGGCCTTTGCAAGGTGTTGTGGCCCGTTCTGAGACCTAGGGACTCCAATATAAAGTAGATCCCCTAGTTTGGGGCCCTTTAAACTACTAAGGGTACTTTATCTTAAATACCTTTGGTTAGTAGGGAATGGAAGAACGGTAGTAATAGTACTTATAATTGTACCCTACTCCTCCATTCCCTACTAACCAAAGGTAAGTAAGGGTACTTTATAGGAACCCCCATTAAGGGATCTACTTTTTGGATCCTCCCGGGGGTCTGGGAAGGGACAGTTGGAAAAACTCATAGCAACAGTAACCTAGGATGCCCAGTAACCTAGGAATAAAAAGGACTCCCTTTTTGGTATTGGGTAACTTTATAAGGAACCTAGAGCTACAAAAAGGGAATAAGGATACTACTGGGCATCCTAGTAGACACCCAGCCCCAAATCGTAAAGCGCGAGGCACAGCATGCCATCTTACGGAGCAACATCTGGCCGCCACTTCAAACCACGCTTGATGACAATGTTTAGTGACTAGTGGCGATTTGTAGGTACTGGTCCTCCATACCCAGAGACTCCAATATCCCTTAATTAAGGAATATTCCTTAAATCATATTAGGGATCCTACTATAATTTAAGGTACATGCCTTAATTAAGGGACATTGGAGTCTCTGGGTAGCCATTGCTCAACCCTGCCGGGGCAGCCACTTCTTGGCATCAGCAAAAGCTTGGCGCGGTTGGAAAAAATTGCGTCTGGCGTGAGAACCCAGAAACTCCAATATCCGTTATTTAAGGAATATGCCTTAAATCATATTAGGGGTTCTACTATAATTTAGGGTATATTCCTTAATTAAGGGATATTGGGATCTCTAAAAACCTTGAGTGGGTAGCATTGCCGACTGCAGAGTCGGCAAAGCCCTTCTTGGAGGGTCGGGGGACTTAGTAAGTAGGTACTAAGTAGAGGTATAAGTACCCTAATTAAAAGGGATCCTCATTGGGGTTATGGTACTTAAAACTCTAAGAGCTAACTACTTAGTAAGGCTTAGTAAGTCCCCCGACCCTCCACGTTTCTTCCTCCATGGCTTGCGTCGTCCTGATCAGACACAATGAAGAAGTGACCAAAACGAAGGACAGCCAAGCAGAAAGAGCCTTCCGGAACCCTCAATGGACCCTATAATGAAACCTGGGGAGCCTTCACAAATCCTTTAGGGCCCAATGCTTTTTTCAGGAAACCTGGGAGCCTTCACAGATCCTTTGGGGCCTAGTGTTAATGGTTTTGCAAGGCCGGCACTTTATGTACTTCTTGAGCTGCCTCGCAGGTGCTTCGGTCGAAAGCCACCGCGCTGTCTCCTCGGCGAGGGTATTCATCGGGGTTTAGGTCTTGACGTCCCTAAACCCTAAACCTTCGGTTCAGTGTAGACCGGTTAAGGGTCTACGGTTCCAGTCAAGTTTACGCCGCTTTTCAATCAGTCTAGAGCCCCGCTGCCACCGTCCGCACTGAGCTCCCTACCGTCCGCACGAGCTCTCTGATGCTTTGGGGTTTCTGGTAAACCTTATAGGGCTCAACCCTCAGAACACCGACCTTTCTCAGAAAGGTAGGTGTTTGGGGGCTATGGTAGAGGATTTATGACTTGAGGTTGATGCGCTAGGCATTCTTTGACCCTTCCGTCCGTCGCACTGTAGAGCTGCATCGGGGCTAATTTGAGCCTGGGTTTACGGTTCGGGTTTAAGGTTTAGTAGGATTTAGGGTTTTCTGTATAACCCCAGTTAGATGCAAGCTTGCAGTAGCTTTTTCTGGTTGTCACAAGAAGCCCTACAAAACTTGACCCCTAAACCCCTAAACACCTGAACCCCTAAACCCTTAATAAACCTCCGAAATCCCTGCACCCTGGACCGTAAACCCTTAAAGCCCGAACCCCTAAACCCTAAACCCCTAAACCCTAAGCCCGAACCCCTAAACCCCAAAAAACCTGTACACTCTCACTTGGACGCCGGCCAGGACTGCACAAACAGGCGACAGGAATTGCACAAGCGAAGGCCTGAGCTTTAGGGTTCAGGGTTTAGGGTTTAGAGGTTGAGGGTTTAGAGGCTAAGGTTTAGGGTTTAGGGTTTAGGGTTTAGAGGTTTAGGGTTTAGAGGCTGAGGTTTAGGGTTTAGGGTTTAGCATTCTTTATTTCTTCAACCTCAGGCGGGGCAAAGCAGGGCAGGGCCAGGTAGGCCAGGGGGCTAGGGAGGCCAGAGAGCCAAGGCCGGCGGGGTCAGCGGGCCAGGGCGGTCGGCCAGAGGAGGGGCCAGGGCGGGGGGGCAGGGCCAGGGGGGCCCAGGGGGGGCGAGGGGGTCAGGGGGGGCCAGGAAGGAGCAAGGGTGGTTTTTGTCTGGGTTTCCCCTTAGGGCTGGCCTGGAGTGCAGTACTTCTGGCTGTGGGACGGCGGGCGAGCGTCCTGGATCGACTTGCGCCATCGATGTCGAAGGGCATGAGCGCCGCCCACCATCGAAGGTGGGCGGCCTAGGCCCTGAGTTTAGGGTTTAGGGGTTCAGGGTTTAGGGTTTAGGGGTTTAGGGGTTTAGGGGTTTAGGGGTTTAGGGGTTTAGGGTTTAGGGGTTTAGGGTTTAGGGGCTAGGGTTTTTCTTGGCTAACTTCTGAAACCCCCCAAAAAAGTTAAACTTTTAGCCTCCTTGTTATATTTCATATAGAAACCCAAAAAGTCAAAGTCCTCAGAGCCAACCAGAAGAACGCCAAGTTTGGGCTTAGGGATTAGGGTTGGGGTTGAAGTTTCGAGGTTTTCCGTTTCTGGGCTTCGGGTTAGGGATTGGGGTTGAGGGCTTAGGGTTTTGAAGACCTCTCCGGCTTGGGGTTTAAGGCTTCGTGTGGGGTTGCTTGGGGACCAGGTTACCATGAACCACACAAGACTGCCAACGAGGTCAACAGTTTTCCGCACCGTTATCTTCCTGATCCTAAACCCTAAATCCTAAACCCTAAACCCTAAACCCTAAACCGTCACCGCACGGATTTTTCATCAACATCATGGCTAAGCCGCCCAGGCCAATGCATCTTCCGTCATGAACACCATCATGGTCAAACACAATGCCTATTGGTTCCTTTAAGGGGATCTATCAGGGTACTATGATATGGGGGCCTTCAGAATTAGAATAGGGTCATCAGCAACATCGGTATCAGTAGCAACAGTTTCATTATCATCATGACCAGATTCCAAAGCATCCACATCTTCTTCACCGTCCTCGTCCTCGTATTTATCACCGGGAACAGCAACGACATACCCACCATCCATATTTTGGTCACCACCGTTTGCACCATCGTCACCATCACCATCATCATCATCAACATCATCAGGTGCGTGAGCTGCGGCCCTGCCATACTGACACTACTAGCTCGAGAATTGCCATAAAAGCCGCGGACCTGTAAACATGCCGTTGGCTGACTTGCACTGGCTCCTGTTCCGACGGAGCGGGCCGTGTCATGCATGCTCAAACGAACTGCTGCGCAGATGTATCCGGCATCCACGCCAGCGTCGTCGGACAAGTGGTGACCTATGCGCATCCAGATTCCGGTAACTCAGAATGTTAAGCTGATTTTTTCGCGGTTGTTTGTCGCGAGGGATTTCGTGATCCGACCAAACGTCTCCCCCTTGTTCCGTGCCCGTTTTGCTGCTGCTCGCTGCCACCGGGCCCTAGCAACAGCAACGAAAAAATCCACTGCCAATAACTGTTCTTTCACCCGAAGCACTTCTGAAATCACTGAACAGCTAGAGCCCTGAAAGGCGCTAGTTTTGGTACATTTGTTTGGCCAGCTACGAGCACTCCCAACCTCAAATTCCCACTCGCCTGCACCCAATTCCCGAAACCGCTCGATACCAACAAGAAGCCTAAGCAGTTCCGCCGAATGTCTAAAGCCCTAAAACGAGGAGAATCGTCTGAATTCGAAAACCCAGAACAATAAACCGTCAGTCCAGACAAAACCTCAAATCATCCTCAACACGGGGACCTTAAAGGACCCTCGCGGATCCTTTCGGAAGCAAGCTAAACTTTTGAAGAACTTCGAGCCCCGAAACATAGAGGAGGAGAGCATTATGGCAAATGGTAAAAATAACTCCGCATGTATCCATGCATGTATAAATTTGCTCGAATACGCTATGCAAAACCCTCTCTCATCAGGAAGGCCACCAAACCCATATCATCTCTATGAAATAACATATGAGACCTTTATGCCAGAAGTGGCGAGACTTTCTATTGCCACCCTCAAGTACCAAATACAATGTACAGGCAGCCATGCGCACATATACATCCGCGCAGTGCAGCAATTTATGCTTGTAGACATACAGACGTTTCGCATGCACCTAATGTTGAACAGCTGACACAGAGAATCGTTAGTTCTTTGCGTTGTTGGCTTGCCTCTCTGGATGTCCGTATATACATTACATAGTGTCCTTGCGGGGGCCATGTAACTCCGAATGATCAAAACCTACATCTTTGAATCCGTGAGTTTTGCTTTCCTGAACTCCAACCCACCAAAAAACTAAATCCCTGGACCCCGATTCCCTACAAGGCATCCTGAATGCATGTTGAAACAGACGACAACTAAGCAGCCAGCAAGCAACATCAGATTCGGAAAAACCAAGCCCTAAATCGAACCCTAAGACCTAAACTCCTACATAAACCCTAAATCGAACAGACCAGCTACCCTAAACCCTAAACCTAAGCCCCAAACCCAAAGCCCCTAAAACCCTAAACCCAAAGCCCCTGAATCCTAAACCGTGACTCTAAATCAACCATGCATCCTCAAGCCCCAAGATGATTTGAAGCCTGAAAAGGTGAGGGGTTTAGGGTTTAGGGTTTAGGGCTTAGGTAGAACTTTAGTGAACCCCAGAAAGTTGGAAACCGGATTAAGGACAAATAGTGCTGGGATTCCCTATGCATTACGCTTAGGGATCGAGGCTATTGGGTTTCCAACTTTTGGGCATCTACTGTAGAACTGCCCCCACCTACCTTCATCCTACCCTCTAAAGCCCTCAAATTGACCCTTAAAGGAATTTTGAAAGGAGCCCTTAAGGGAGCCCTTAACGGAATCCATCCTAAGGCCCTAAGATTCTGAGCCATGCGCAAAGATTTTGGTTCCCGCCCTGGCAAGACCTGCCGTAAATCCAAGATTCAACGAGCTTTTTTGGGGTTTAAGGTTTTGGGGTTTTGGGTTTGGGGTTTGGGGTTTTGGGCTTAAGGGTTGAGGGTTTAAGGGCTTTGGGTTTAGGGTCGTGAGGGTTTAAGGGTTTAGGGCTTAAGGGTTAAAGGGTTGAGGATTTAAGTCTCGGGTTCGACGTGGGGGGCGGAAGGGCCGGGTAGTATAGATTGAGATTACTTTAAGGGTCCAAAGGACCCAATAATTAGGTACTCGGTTTTGGGATGGTAGTTATGTAGGTTGGGATGTTGGAGAGTATATGATTATTGGGTACTTGGACCCTTAAGAGATTAGGCAAGTCGCAAGTACGTAGAGTCAGGGTTGTGGGGTTTGAGTCTCAGCCTTGTTTGGCTCTGGGGTTTCTACGGGGGTTTAGGATTTAGGGTTTAGGGTTTATGGTTATGGTAGGTTCTTGAAGGAATACTGGGACAGAGCAAGCAGGCTGTAAAGAAGAGTTGTAGTTGGGATTGCGCTACCTCTGACGCACCCTACGTATAGCCGTATAACCTACTTGCTACGTCTCCTGATTCATTTGGGTTTGGCGGAGGGTGACGTTCCACGTTTTACCGCTGGATACCGGGCTAGTTGACGACCCCATTTGCCATTATAAACCCTAAACCCTAAACCCTAAACCCTAAACCCTAAAGATCGAAGCTACAGGGTTTTATGCCTCCTGAAGCCCCAGACCTTTAACGCCCTCACACCCTGATGTAGGGGCCTTAATAATTCGAATATGGTTCTGGGCCTGAGGCTCACTATACTATAAATATAACAAGGAACCCCCAAAATAGTATTGGTAGTTGTTTAGGCCCTTATAGTAAGCCCCTACACCCAAAGCATCTTGAACAACTCGAGGAAGCTGGGTGCCCAGCCGCCAGCAGTTGAGATAACACTGGCAGAAGCTGAGTGAAGCAAGGCTGCCTCAAGTCCAGCTGTGGGGTGGTGTAAACCTTAAGCCCCTTGATATCTAAACCGCTAAACCCCAACCCTACACCCTAAATTCTAAAGCCTACACCCGAACCCTAAACCTTTAGACCCAAACCGCAACCAAACCTTGAAGACAGGACCCTAACCCCTAAATCCTTGAATCCCAACAGCCAACGCGAAATCCTAAATCCGAAACTCTAGACCTAGACCCTGTAAGCTAGATTGTACGTTCCTGTGCCCCGCGCCCCAACAGATGTACAATCATAGTTGGAGAGCAAGGTTTGGCCAACAGCCGTTCGAAGGGGCTGCCACAGACCGACAGACTCCAATATCACTTAATGAAGGAATATACCTTAAGTCATATTAGGGATGCTACTATAATTTGAAGCACATCTTCCTTAATTAACGGATATTGCAGGATTTGCAACACCATTTACGCTCGCAGTGCTGCTTACTTCTAATCCATCTAATTGCGGAGATCTAGCGTTGTTGAACTTACACCCCCAAACACGAGGCCCCTACAATCCTCGTAATTGCGGAGACATGAGAAAAGCAAGGAGAAGCTGAGCTGGGGACAGCAGCCAGCTGGCTGCTACCTGCTAGACACCCCAGTGATTTGAACGGAGTTCAAATTAAGGGTTGCGGATCCAGTGGTGTCGGGTTTAGGGCTTGGGGCTTAGGGCTTAGGGGTTTTGAGGGTTTAGGGTCAGCTCCAATTAACGTCCTTCAACCCTTAAACCGGATAACCCTTATGCTCCTAAACCCTAAACCCTGCACTCCTGAACCCTAAACCCTAAACTCCTAAACCCTAAAGTGGGTTTGGCTGTTGTTGTTCAAGCTTCAGCTTCAGATCCTGTGCTGAGGAGCCAAAGAGTAGGACATGAGGCTAATCTTAACATGAGTTCAGTTATGTATATATAAATATATATGTACCATTATGTATACATACAGATATAGATACATGGATACATGGGTATGGCTATCTTTCTTGCGCAGTATCCTAGGTCACTGGCTGGATGGTATGGCTTGGAGGCGTCGTAAACCATCCCAAGCCTGCCAAGCGACTAAGCCCTGAATGTAGATAAACCCCTAACCCTCTCTTGAAAATTCTGAACCACTCAGCAAATTATCAGTTCCGAGGATAACAAATACAGAAACCACACACTACCTGATCAAATCTCGACATTTTACCCAAAACCAAAACTAAGCCGCGAAACCCCAAGAAAGCCAAACCCTAGAGCGCTGCCCTGGCCTGCACCCCAAACTTGGAGGGTCGGGGGACTTACTAAGTAGCGATTTATAGAGTCATTCTAAGTACCATAGCCCCAATTGGGGCCCTTTTTCGGGTACTTATAACTCAATTGACTACCTATTTACTAAGTCGCCCGGCACTCCAAGAACAAACTAGACCCTGAATGCGAAACCCAGAAGCCACAAGTAGCGAATTGTTCAAGTCACCCCATGTCTGAAACCCTTAATTAACCCAAACCCCGAACCCCAAACCCTGAACCCTTGAACCCTGAAACCCCAACCCGCAGCCTGCTTGTCGCCGCCTCCCCAGAGGTTCGGCGGGGTTTAAGGATCTGCTCTGTTGGTGTGCGTGTGTGTGTGTGTGTCTCTGTGTGTCTCTGTGTGTGTGTGTGTGTGTGTCTCTGTGTGTGTGTGTGTGTGTCTGTGTGTGTGTGTGTCTCTGTGTCTGTGTGTGTCTCTGTGTGTGTGTGTGTGTCTCTGTGTGTGTGTGTCTCTGTGTGTGTGTGTCTCTGTGTGTGTGTGTGTGTGTGTGTCTCTGTGTGTGTGTGTCTGTGTGTGTGTGTGTGTGTCTGTGTGTGTGTGTGTGTCTCTGTGTGTGTCTGTGTGTCTCTGTGTGTGTGTGTCTCTGTGTGTGTGTGTCTCTGTGTGTGTGTGTGTCTCTGTGTGTGTGTGTGTGTGTCTCTGTGTGTGTGTGTGTCTCTGTGTGTGTGTGTGTGTCTCTGTGTGTCTCTGTGTGTGTCTGTGTGTGTCTGTGTGTGTCTGTGTGTGTCTGTGTGTGTCTGTGTGTGTCTGTGTGTGTCTGTGTGTGTCTGTGTGTGTCTGTGTGTGTCTGTGTGTGTCTGTGTGTGTCTGTGTGTGTCTGTGTGCGTCTGTGTGCGTCTGTGTGTGTCTGTGTGCGTCTGTGTGTGTCTGTGTGTGTCTGTGTGTGTCTGTGTGTGTCTGTGTGTGTCTGTGTGTGTCTCTGTGTGTCTCTGTGTGTCTCTGTGTGTCTCTGTGTGTCTCTGTGTGTCTCTGTGTGTGTGTGTCTCTGTGTGTGTGTGTCTCTGTGTCTCTGTGTGTGTGTGTCTCTGTGTGTCTCTGTGTGTGTGTCTCTGCGTGTCTCTGTGTGTGTGTGTGTGTGTGTCTCTGTGTGTCTCTGTGTGTGTGTGTGTGTGTGTGTGTCTGTGTGTGTGTGTGTCTCTGTGTGTCTCTGTGTGTCTCTGTGTGTGTGTCTCTGTGTGTCTCTGTGTGTCTCTGTGTGTCTGTGTGTGTGTGTGTGTGTCTATGTGTGTGTGTGTGTTTGTCTGTGTGTGTATGTGTAATGCAGGGCCGCTATACAAAGAGACTCTAATGTCCCTTAATTAAGAGATAGACCTTAAAGTTATACTAGGATCCCTAATATATTTCAGGTATATTCCTTAGTTAAGGGATATTGGAGTCTCTGGGGTAGTTCAGGTAGGGTTGGGGGTTTCGGTAATTAAAATAAGGTTTTGGGGCCCATTATACTATACTAACAATAAGGAACCCCCAAAATAGCATAGGTAGTTATTAAGGCCCCTCAATTACGAATGCAGGTCGGCTATAGTTTAGGGTGGGGTTGGGGGCTTCGGTAATGGTGGCTCTACTCGGGAACTCTGCTGTCCTTGAATCGCGGCAACACCGATCTCAAACTCCCAGTCGAGGAAACGACTGAAGGTAATGCTCGGGGTGCCACCCAGATGTTGTAGCGGCCCTTCGAGTTCGCCATCAGGAAGCTGAAGAATTGCCGTGGGTTCCACTCGAATGGGCGAAGCTGATGACACTTCCGTATACTTTCCTGGAACGATCCGCTCATCGTGTCGGGTTAGGAGCGCAGATAGCGCCTTGGAGCTGCGAACGACCCAGCTGCCAGGGTCGTGCTTCAGTTTCTTCAAAAGGGAAGCCCTCAAGTTTCCATTAAACCACAAACCTCGCCAACCCCGCGTCTAAACCCCGGTAGATCCATTAACCTCAAGGGCCCTTTAATAGAGTCCTTATATACCTGGGGTATATTAGAGGGTAGTTGGGGGGGGTCTAGGGACACCGCAAAACCCCTGAAAGCCATCCCCAAAAAATGCGAAACCCCCCATGGATCTCTTGGCCTTAAAAAAAAAAGGACCCCGAAAGATCCCTGGAAGGACCCCTTCAAAGGAACCCCCAAAACCCCGTGGGTAAACTCGACAACCTTGGCGGATGCCGCCGATCTGCTCCAGGATGCAAGCAACCTTGTCTCCCAGTTTCGCTGTTCAAGAACCCAAAGAGTTCAAAGTACCTTCATAGTAGAATGTCGGATTTCTATATGAGGAATTACCATTATGATTTGGCGAAGTATTCCCCATAACAGTACCTCAGACGCTTTGGGGAAAGGTTTAGGATTTGGGGTTTGGGGCTTCGGCATCAGGGTTTTTAGGATTTGGGGTTAAGGATGTAGAGTTTCGTGAAGGTTTAGTGCTTCAGTGTCAGGGGCTTTTAGGTGGTATGCGGGCTTTTGCGAGAATTTGGTTCCGGATTTTGGGGTTTGAGGTTTACTACCTCTGGAACCCAAAACCCTAAGCCCTAGTGCGCCGGGTCTTCGTTTCAACGTGTAGAGTGTAGTGCTTGATGCAGGCCCTCCATTTCTACCCTGCACCCTAGACCCTAAACCCAAAGGGTCCAAAGCACCTGTATAGTAGAATGTAGGGCTTCTATATTAGGAATTACTATTATGATTTGGGGAAGTATCCCCCATAACAGTTCCTAGGAAAATTTCGGAAAGTAAAGACCGTAAAGTTGGAAACCGCAAATGAGGCCAAAGAGTGCTGGGATTCCCTATACAGTACTCTTAAGGATCGAGGCTACTAGCGCTGGGTTTCCAAGTTTTGGGCTTCTACTGTAAACCTCCTCCGCAGCCGACGAGGCTCCTTGACTTCGAAAAAGGAAGGAGCACGAGCCGTCATGTGGGTGGTCGTCACAACTAGGCTCCCTTTTTGGGTACCCTAAATATTAGGTCCTTAGGTGCCGTACTATAACAGGGACCCAAAAAAGGGCCGATAATTTTGACAACCACCCATTTCGTTTTCCACGTGAGGCAGAGGATGGTCAGGCGCCTACAACAAGAAGGAACACTTGCCTCTCATCTTCGCTGTGTCTTCTTGTCAACCATGCATTCAAGGAAGTAGAGTACTAGGATACCCAGTAACCTAAGAATAAAAAGGCCACTCTCTTTGGTATTGGGTAACTTTATAAGGAACCTAGGACTACAAAAAGGGAATAAGGGTACTACTGGGCATCCTAGACAATGCATCCAAGGAAGTAGAGTACTGATGCTTTGCTGGGAACATCAATCAGCTTTCTGCATGCACAGTGCCGATGGCCGATAGACACATCGCTGCGCATGCATGAATGCTACTCTCCTTGATAAACCCGGACTGGACCCATACTCCAACAACATAGCTAGAATAGGGTTTTGGATACATCATACTGTAATGATATACAAGTTTGATGGGGCAATATAGGAACCTGATTAAGAACCCCCAACCCTATAACCCAACATAGTAGGATTCATAAAAGGAACATTAATAAAGGCCCGGGGTTTCTTAATCAGGTTCCTACATTACGACTTCCTAAAGAGAATTCATTAAAGCCGGAACGCTGATGCCAAACAATGTCAGCTTGATGAGCCAGGGCTGTAAAATGCAATTTCAGCTGTTGAACAGCTAAAGGTTTGGGGTTTAGGGTGAGGGACTAGGGTCTTCAAGGTTTAACGCATAAGGCACATTTTAAGGGCGCCGGGTTAAGGGCTTAAGGTTGCGAGTCTAGGGCTACGGCCCAAGGCTTTGGATTCGAGAACATGTACACGGTAGAGTTTAGTGCTTGGGGACTTCCTGCTGATACCGTCATCGTCATCCAGAACCATGCTGGCGTAGCATTCATTCAAGGTTGAGGGCTTGGGGTAATCTGAGTATTAGGACAACCAAAGCCCCAAACCCCCTAAAATCAAAATCAAAATCCTCAAATTCCAGGTCACCTCCGTTCTCCGATGCTTCTGTACACCCTAAGAGACGCCCGGAACCCTGAAACCCGAAACCATAATATAAGGCTTAAGTACTTTGTGGAATTATGTATATGTATGTGTATGATATATATATATATATATATATATATATATATACTGTGCATACATAATATGTATAGAAAACGGGAAGGGTGATGGAACGGAATCGACGCGCTAGCCGCTAAACCCTAAGCCGGAATCTTGTGTTCAGCTCGGCGGCCTCAAAAGGTGGGATGCAGGTAGGTGGGATATTCCCAAATAAGAGTCATTATATACGGGATCCTTAATCCTACCTACCTTCATCCCACTTTTTGAGGCCTCCGATCAACTGGGCCCCGGGCTGAGTCGAAGAACTTCCCGGCGCCGGCGGCAAAGGCGTTAAGGGCCAACCGCAAAAAGACCCGGCCTGCTAAACGTGTTCGAGGAATTATTAAGCAAGATTACTTAAAGGGTTTGGGACTCAAGGTGTAGGGTTGGGGGTTTAAGTTTTGGGGTGGGGTTTAGGGTTGGGGGTTTAGTGTTGCAGGGTTTAGTGTTGCTTGCTTTAACGGGTCCTGATTATCACGGGTTTCGCAGGGTATCATGATGCTTCTTCGAAGTCTATATGCTTTCTTGTTTTGAAAGGGCTTCATAAGCCCAGACATTGTTGAAATCCAACAGATCCAACACAAGCCCCAAAAACCAGGCAACCCTTAGGGATGTGCGAAGTAATTAAGCTATAGCCTTGGTGTTTAAATATTTACGGCCTGTGCATTCAGTCAGTGTCTGGGAGAAGCACGAAGCAACTGCCATGCATGGGTTGGTTACAAAATCGCACCCATGGGTGTAGTGTGCAGGCATTATGCACAAGGTCGGCTTACGTAAGAGACCCCAAACGTACACTCACTCAGCAATATTCAAGAGGGACCCTATAAACACTCGCCGACGCTTCGACTAAGACCCCACTTCGTAAGAGGATCCTTGACCCTCACCACTGAACCTTCATACGAAGATTCTTCACTGAACGAAATCCCTGATTAACAGTTCGCAACTGTACCCCTAAATCCCAAAGCCCGGACCCTAAACCCTAAAACCTACCTAGAGCCCTTGCGCTCGAGATCCAACACCCCCGGAATCCCATAAGTTTCATCCCTAAATCCAGATGGGTGGTTTTCAAAATTAGGGTCCCTTTTTGGGTCCTTATTATAATACGGCACCTAATATTTAGGGTACCCAAAAAGGGGCAACCACCCAGATATTGAGCTTCGGAGTTCCGGTTTAGCTTTCCGGTTTGGGTCTGGGTTTCAGGGTTGAGGGTTTGGGCTTCTTAGAAGGTCCTTAAGGGGGGTCTAAGGGGGGGGTGGGACTGTTGCGGCTTCGGGGCTTCCATTTAAAATGGTTTAGGGTTTAGGGTTTAGGGGTTTAGGGTTTAGGGTTTAGGGTTTAGGGGTTTAGGGTTTAGGGTTTAGGGTTTAGGGTTTGGGATTTCGAGTTTAGGCTTGCGGGTTAGGGCCTCGAAATGCAACAACCCACGCCCTGCACAGCTCACCCAAACCGCTTCTTTTCGAGCAGGTGGAACCGCCACTGGTGCAAAAGTTGCGATAGGCGCCGGCGAAAGAGACGGCTTCGGCAGCTTATATGCTAGGGCTCCGTGGCGCTTGTTCTTGAAAGCCAAGCCTACATTCTCAAACCGACACTGAAGACCTTAAACTAAACCCTAAAACCCCCGTAAACACCCATACCCACCCTCGAACCTGAACCCCAAAGCTGTAAGTCCGCTGAAAGGTGTTAGCATTGCACTAGAATTAGGACTAGACCCGGCCCCGCAAGCGGGCTACCTAGCCTGCAGCTACTCTACCTGCACCCTACTTGCGAAGTCTCCGGATCCTTCAACGCCCTTAGACCCGAAACGGTAAACCCGTAAAAAACCGTACACCTACCTAGACCCCCCAACTACCCCTTCTTGAAGCCCCCCAACTACCTCTTGATGAGAAATGTTAAAGCCCTTTCAAGGGTACTTGGGGTGGGTGCTGGTAAACCCCTTGGAGGGTCGGGGGACTTACTAAGTAGGTATTAAGTAGAGTTATAAGTACCCGAAAAGGGACCCTAATTGGGTTTATGGTACTTATAACTTATAACTCTCTAAAATACCTACTTAGTAAGCCCCCCGACCCTCCAAGCAAGCTCCACATCCCCTCAGACTCTCCGATTCAGCCCAACCCTGCGGGAAGCCGACTCCCATCAAGCCGCTGCCCGCAAACCGCGGGAACAAATCGAAGGCGCTTCGGGTTAAGGCCTACCCAAAAGGCCCCAAAGTAGTTCCTTTTGAAGGTTCATATATAGAATCCTATAAGGGGCCTATGGGTACTCTACTCCCGTTAGAAAGTTTATAAAACGCGTTGTTTGAGCATCCCGATGGAACAAACCACATACAGAAACGCAGCAGCTAGAATGGTATCCAAGAGCCTTTTATGCTTTAATTATAGTTGAAAATCAGGGCCATACTCAAGGCTTACGGGCGTTTAAGGTTTACGGTATAACTAGGGTTTCGGGTGTAAGGGATTCAGGGTCTAAGGCTTAGTCAGGGTTTGCCCGGACCCTTCAAAAAACCCGAATACGTACATACTCATAAGGAAACTTTTCCGGGTGCATGCCAGGTCCGGGCGCAGTTGCGCAGTTGCTAGAAATCACGTCCCGTCGTTACTCCTTCCACGTCGTGAGTGCTTATGGCTAAGAGCCTAGTTGCCGAGTTCCCTGGCCCAGAAAAAGCTTTGAGCAGGGGACTGTGGTGGGGCCAATTTTACTCGCGGGAGATTTGAATGCTGCTTTATCACTGCGCATAATGTCGGTGTCTCAATACTTGGAAGAGGTCTTTGGGGCATATTATGCAATAACTCTTGTAAGAAGCCACCAAAATAGCCTGGGTAGCTGGTTGATAAGAGACTTTGGGAAGCTCAGCTTTCATTTCTCCCTCACTGTCCCCTCCGCCCTTCGTAGCTTTCCAATACCACGTTCAGAACCCTATAAACTTAACCCCGAACCCGCTGAACCCTCACTCTTGAACCGCATACGTGGCATAAGGCCTCTTCAGTGTTACCCTAAGGGTCCAAGTACCTCATTATCATATACTCCCCAAAATAGTAACCTACATATCTACTATCCTAAACCCAAGTACCTGATTATTGGGTCCTTTGGACCCTTAGGGTTAGATCTTTAGACTGTAGCTGTTAAGGGTTGCCGGCTTTCTGGTTTAGGGGAAACCCTACCTTAACCTACCAAAACCTACTTTTTTGTAGGGTCCCTATAAACTCCATATTCGGGTTTATAATAAGCACCTACAAAATAGTAGGGTGTGGTAGTTTTTGGTAAACCCTAAACCCTCAACTCTCAACCCTGAACCCTCAACCCCAACCCTACCCTCAACCCTAGACCCTAAACCAGTTTAAGCCATTGGCCTGAATCACTAGCCTTGGCTGTTTCATCTTGGTGTCGAGGGTCGTGGGCTTCAGATTTGTTCCTCGTCTGCCACGCGGTCTTCCTAATCCCTACGAAATCTCTACAAGGCAATCTGATGGAAGCGAGACGAAATTCACGGGCGTCGTGGCATATCATGTTCAGCAATTGCACAACCCAAGTGGTTTCGGCTGTAGTAGCAGTGGTGGTGCTGGTGGTGGTGGTGGTGGTGGTGGTGGTGGTGGTGGTGGTGGTGGTGGTGGTGGTGGTCGTCGTCGCGGTCAAAGTCGTAGTCGCCGTCGTAGTCGCAGGAGGCTCCTGTCATGGCTGGATTGGCTCCTCTGCAACTGGCTGTCAGCATTGTCTGCATTAGCAGGATTGTGTGCCGTCGTCGTCGTGGTCGTAGTCGTCGTCGCCGTGGTCGCGGTCCCGGACGTCGTTGTCGTCATGGGGGCGGCGTGGCAAGAGTCGTCGCAGCGGTCGTTGTAGGAGTCGTCGTCGCAGTGCTTGCTGTGATGGTGCAAGAGGGGTCTCGTGGCTCTGGAAACCAAAACTGTGCATGCTTTTGCCCACCTGCGGTTGATGATACAAATCCTGCATTACCTTAAGAACCCTAAACTATGGGAATTCTTGTGTATTCCTTTTTCTGGGTCATGCAGGATTTATATCATCAACAGTAACACCTGGTGCACCAGTGCCCCTTAGCTCTCAATGGGGTGTAGGGGCTCAGACTCGGGGATCCGGTCTGATGTGTTGGGCATCGGCTTTGGCGCATGGAATCCGATCATCCTTATCCTGACAGTTGGGAGTTTCCGAAAACAAGGGGACCCTAATATAGTACCCCAAATAGTAGGATCCTCAGACAAAGGACCCCAAAATAGGGTACCTCTAATTTTCTGAAACTCCCATTTGGCTCCTACGTTTTGCCAGAAAGTCCGCTGGTCTGTGGGCCGAACCCAAGAGCAAGAGCTAATATAGGGGCCTGAATAATCAGAATAGGGCTTTGGGGCCATTATACTATAATTCTACAAGGGGGGCCTCAAAAACAGTATAGGTAATTATTTAGGCACCTACATTAAACTGAAGTACAGTCCATCCTCAAGCTTCACTCCAAAAGCCTTCTGCCCTCAAAAGAGTAAGCCTGAAACCCTGAGAGCGTAAACCGTAAATCCTAAACCTACCGAACCCTAAAGCCTGGAGCCAAGCCCCTAAACAAGAGGCCCTAAACCGTGAACCCTAAAGCCTATAATTCCATGCCTTTCGAAGCCCGGGTTTGAAAGACTTGAAAAGCTTCCGCTGCCAAACACAGCGAAGTGCAGCGGCACACTTAGGTGGTGCCAGCAGCATAGCCTGACGGTTGGGGTTGAGGGAGAGGGAGAGATAGAGAGAGAGCGAGAAACAGACAGAGAGAGAGACAGGGTTACGGTGAAGCCTGCGAGTGTCGGAGCCCATGTAGGGTTCAGGTTTCATGCACTCTAAATCCAAGTCCATCACGAAGTCCGTCACGGCCTTCTTGAATGACTATCGATATCAAAATCTGAGTAGTCCTTTAAGCCCTTTGAAAATTATTTACGATTATGGTTCTCTACAAAATACTAGGGGAAATCAAAAAAGATCCCGAAGGACCATCAAGAAATATTAAGGTCCGTAAAGAAAGGCGTTAATCAACGCCTACACGAGACAAAACACTGAATCCAAACCCAAAACCTCCGCCCCACCCAGCACCGGAAGGATCGACCATCCATATAACCAAAGCTTGTCCGCTTGACATATGGGAATTTCAGGAAACAAGGAACCTCTGCTACTGTACTGTAGATTCTCGAAGAATGGTTCTTTATGACAGCAGCAAAACGAGCTGTGACAAGCCCCATGTTACTAACAAGATACCCTTGATATCCTGATGGGACCCTTCAATCTGCAACCTACTAACTGAAAACCCATTAGGGTTATCATGGGTATCCAGCCTAAATGCTATGGGGTTTTTAAACCCCAAAACTAAACGGCCATAAACTGCTATTTATAGGGTTTGTTGCTTCCCTAAACCCTAAACCCTAAACCGTGCTGTGGGCTTCGGGTCGACCTTTTTTTTTTAAGTGTCTGGTGCTTCGTAGGGAATAGATCCCTATGATAGTCCCTTAAGGTCCCCATAGCAATCCCTTAGCCCATGCCCCCATTCCCTACTAAGAACCCAGAGACTCCAATATCCCTTAACTAAGGAATGTACCTGAAATTATATAAGGGATCCTACCATAATTTAAGGAATACCCCTTAATTAAGGGATAGTGGAGTCTCTGAGAACCAGACAGTAAATCCTGAAAGGCCCCGTGTCAGAAGCAAAAAGCTGGTACCTGAGCCTTGGACACCCCTTCCCAAAGGATCGAAAGTACCTACTGGTAAGGGCACCATAAGGCTTCCTTTAAGGCTTCTTGTTCGGGAACTACGAGAGTTTAGGGTGTAGGGTACTAAGTACCTATATAGTAGAATGTGGTGTTTCTATGTTAGGACTTACCATTATGATTTTGGGGACGTGTGTCCCAAAACAGTACCTACGGTTGATGATAGAAATCCTGCGTTACCTTAAGGACCCTAAACTATGGAAATTATGGTATATTCCTTACGGTGGGTCATGCAGGATTTGTATCATCAACCGTATTGGGGATTGTATAGGGACTACTGTCGGGATCCATTCCCCCATTCCCTGCTAAGCACCAAAAACCCCCAAACCCTAAACCCCCCCTAAACTCTAAACTCTAAACCCCTAAACCCTAAACTCAAAACCCCCTAAACCCTAAACCCCCGAAACCCTAAACCCCTAAACCCTAAACTCTCAACCGTCGTCAAGCGGCTCGACCGGCATTGAGGACACAATGTCCCGGCAGCTGAAAAAGTCAACGACCAGGAAGTGATGCACTCCTTCGGGGTTTAGGGTTTACTTGGAGGGTCGGGGGACTTAGTAGCTGGTTGTTTTAGGGACTTATAAGTACCATAACCCCAATTAGTGTCCCTTTTAGGGTGCTTATAAGTCTTCGAACTGCAGAACAATTAGAATTCCTGTACTAGGATGAGCCGATGGTTGGGGCCTGGTTTGATTATAGCTTAACCAACTATTGATGCACTCCTTCAGGGTTTAGGGTTTAGGGTTACGAGACACACTGCCTTGCAAGCTCGGGACTCCAGGAAATAAGTATTTCGTGAGTTTGAGTGCGAGGTTGAGTCTGAGCGAAAGTGTGAGCATGGATTTCCAGCCCAACGGGAAGTGTGAGGTTGATTGTGACTGTGAGGCTGAATGTGAGCGAAAATGCGAGCATGAATGGGCCTCTCACACTCCCACTCACACTCCGGATCCCACTCACGCTCCCGCTCACACTAAAGCTCACGCTTCCGCTGACACTCTCGCTCGCACTCAACCTCACACTTCCGCTCACACTCTCGCTCATACAAAACCTCACACAAATAATTCTTTCAGACTATCCCAATGGTTGCAAGGACTGTGTCCCATAAGTTTAGGGTTTACAATCGTGGTGTTCCGCGCTGCTTTTGTTTTCCGGGCCATGGCTTTGGGTTTGCTGCTCATGGCGTTCACACGGAGATCTCTATATTATGCTTTGTGGCTTCGGGTTTTTGATGAAGGAGGTTCGGAATCACCTGGCCTTCGGACTTTCGTTGCGCTTGAGGAGTCAAAACTCGATAATCCCCAAGAAGGCCGGCAGACAACACGAAACCAAGGACCCTAAACCCAAAACCCTAAACCCTGAACCCTAAACCGTGCTGAGGCTTGTCTCGAGTTCGCCTGCACACCAGAAGAGTTGCTTGCTTCTTAGGGGTCTCTTGGGCTGAAGATCTGCTCTACTTACATTAACCCTGAGGGTCCATGTACCCAAGTAGTACACACTTTGGGCCCAATGTACCTATAGGGAGTACTTTAAGGCCAATGTATCATGGACCCTTCGGGCAAAGGATCACGGGACTTAGTAACTGGGGTTGCGAACAACCTTAATTCTACTTCTGATCAGTCGTAATCTTTATTGAGGTACTTATATCATTACTAACTACATTGGATCATCCTCCGAAAGTGAGAGTTGAGTGCTGAGGGTCGAAATGTCTAGGCATAAAGAGTTTCGGCCTTGAGTTTCAAGCCTCTGCACCCAAGGAGACAAAAATGAATATAGTTGATCTTGCTTTGCGGATGATAATCAGGATACACTCTTGTGGATGATAATCAGGGTACACTCCTGTGTTAAAGCCTTTTGGGCCAATTGGGCTTCACACACTGCGTGGCTCCTGTTTTGTGAGCTAGGGTGTTTGGTCCGTTGGTTCCAACGATTCAAAGCTTTTCGGTCGTAGGTCTACCCAAAGGCCCCAAAGTAGTTCCTTTTTGGGGCTCATATAACGAATCCTATAAGGTGATCCCCAAAAGGAACTACTATGGGGCCTATGGGTAGGGTTTTAGGGGGTTGATGGCTCGAGACATTGGGGTTTCAGGCTCAAAGGTCAGGGCGCAGCTTCTACACATTAGAATCACTAGGATACCCAGTAACCTAAGAATAAAAAGGCCTCTCTTTTTGGTATTGGGTAACTTTATAAGGAACCTAGGACTACAACAAGGAAATAAGGGTACTACTGGGCATCCTCAACATCAGGGGCGCTTGTGAAGTACAGGCTCCTTCCATGGAAGACCCTACAGCTTCAGGTAGCTGGGCTTTGAATCGAAGTAACCAGGGAGAAACAAGTATGGACTTGTATTTCGTAGTTGGTTCCCTTTTACTTTAGAATCACGTTTGGGTGGGCTGACAAGCGAAAGTCCTAAACAGAGGAGACAGGACTCTGAGCGTAAGGCTGTTTACAGTAGGGTTTAGGGTTTAGGGTTTAGGGGTTTAGGGCTTGGGGTTTAGGGCTTTTAGGGTTTAGGGTTTAGGGTTTAGGGGTTTAGGGTTTAGGGCTTTTAGGGTTTAGGGTTTAGGGGTTTAGGGTTTAGGGTTTTTTGATCAATGATAGCGGACCTTTTTCCAAAGCCTGCTAACCCTGACCTCACTCAATGGGTTCAGGGTTTAGGGTTTAGGGGTTAAGGATGTTTTACCAAGATCAGCAGGAAAGTCAAACACGTGAACGTCGTTGTCTCAAACACCCCTAAACCCTAAACCCTAACCCCTAAACCCTAAACCCTAACCCCTAAACCCGAAACCCTAAACCCTAAACCCTAGAACCCTAAACCCCTAGACACCCGTAAGTGAAGGGTCTCACCCAGTAACGGTTTGGGGTCTGCGAAATGGCTCCCCCCAAAACCGCCAAAAATAGCTATTTCCACTTGGCTGGCTTCTGAACCCCTCCTAAAAGTTAAACTTTTAGCCTCCTTATTATAATCATATAGAAACCCCAAAAAGTTAAAGTCTAAAGAGCCAACCAGAAGGACGCCAAGTCCAGAACATCCACTTGATATCGTCCATGCCTTGTGAAACCTGTTTTGGATTAAGGGGGTTCAGGAACAAGGGCGAGAGCAGGAGCAACAGCCACAGCAAGCGCGGGGGCAGGAGCAAGGGCAAGAGTCTTAGGGCAGGAGCAAAAGCAAGATCACCCTAAACCCTAAACCCTAAACCCCTAAACCCTGAACCCTAAACCCTAAACCCTAAACCCCTAAACCCTAAACCCTCAGAAACAAGAGCAAGAGCGGCACCAGGGGAGCAACAGCAGAAGCGAGAGCACGATCTCCCCCAAAGTGACAAACAAAACAACGAAGCTAGAGACTCGAGTTAGGGTTTAGGGTTTAGGGTTTATGGTTTAGGGATTTAGGGTTTAGGGTTTAGGGTGGTATTGTTGGAGGACTGCTTAATGTTACGGTACGCCAATGAACAGCCAACAATGGTATACCCTGCTAGTCCCTCTGTACATATGCTAGTTTTCTCGCAAGACCCAATATACTGAACTCCAAGAAAGTAGCTCTCACAACACCTTTGTACAGCCCTACTCTAACTGTTAGGGCCCATACACCAGGCCCCCTAAAAGCGGACATTAAACATTGAAAATACAAACCTGATCCAGTCACTGTGAACTTACGGCTAAACCCTCAAAACCTCTTACCCTCAACCCCCGAAACCGTGCAATCCGAGCCCGCAGCGCCAAGCGAACCCAAATCCCAGACCCTAAGAGCCTAAACCGTATATAAGGCATGGAACCCTTAAGCGTCATGTCCCCTTAACGAACACCCTTACAAAGCAAGCCCGCGCAGGAACCCTCGGCTTTTGTTTTAGGGTTGATGGAAGCCTTTAAAGGAAGCCAAACCGAATCGTTAAACAGAAGGAATCGCTGAAGAAGCCCTTACAGGAAGCTTTAGAAAGTAGATCCCCTAATTTTGGGGCACCATACTACTAAGGGTATTCCCTACTCACCAAGGGTAAGTACAGGAACCCCGCAAAAGCCCAGAATTCATGGTCTCCTCATGGAAGATATGGCCGCAAGGGAGCACAGCCACTCGGCTGGAGGGCTGAAAGTCCTCCAAGCAGCAGAGGCAACCTCAGTCTCCGGGGGTTCATGGAACTTGGAGTTCAAGGTTTAGGGTTTAGGGTTTCCTGGGGTTTAGGGTTTAGGGCTTCCTACGGTTTAGGGTTTAGGGCAGCGTGGGTTTTGTTGTCTTGTTGAAAGGTTGCTTTCGGGTTTGGAGTGGTATATAGCGGGATCGATAAAGAATTCATCTTTTTCGAGGCCAACCTCAGTGAGGACGGTTCCAGGTTCAGGGCTCGGTATTACAAGCTAAGGTTTTCCGAGAGTGATGCTCAAGGATTCTATTGTTTAGGATCTACGGAGCTCAGAGACTATGGGCTTAAGGCTTAAGACTCTACCTGTGCTGTAGCCCGTAGCCCCAAACCCTATAAAACCCTGAACCCTAAACCCCTAAATCCTACACCCCAAACACTAGATCCTCAACCCTAAACCCTATAGTAGGTTTTGAACTCTGACCCTTCGAGCAGCAAGGGTTTTGGAGCCCCGGGTACTTGGGGGATCATTGGACTTAAGGAAGGATATAAATACCGCAATCTGGCTTAGAAAGTATGTAAAACAGTCGTGACCTTCTTCATACCTCTAGGTACTACGTCCAATCATCCTTTCAGTAGGGCACAGCAGTTTAAGATCAACGGATCCCGAACCCCGAAAACCCAAACCCTAAACCCTAAATCCCTGACGGCCCTAAACCCCAAGTGTTCAGGGTTGCGCTTGCACATGAGCGCGAGTAAACTGCAGGTCCGCACCACAAGCCGGCACTGCACGCCCTACCCCGTAAAGGGCTTATTGTCAGATTAGTGTTTAGGTTTCAAGGCTTAGGGTTTAGGGGGTTTTGGCACCAGAACACGCAAAACGTGTAAAGCCCGTAAAACACTGTCCAGCCGGTAACTGTCAAAATCATGGCCCTTGGGGACTCTATATAGTTCTGCTCTTGTCTCCGGAACCATGTACTTTGGGAACCCCCCAAAAAAACGAAACTGGTCAGCCACCCAAGTAAAACACAACAAGATCTAAAACACCGCAGCCAGGTGGCTCCTATCCTTTTTGATGCTCGGCGTGGGTACCATTGAAGCACATGCCGACCACGAAAGCTCGGTGCTGGGTCCTTTCAGCAAACCCTACATAAACCCCTAAAGCTAAATGGGAGTTTCCGAAAATAGCGGACCCGAGTATAGCACCCTAAATAGTAGGATCCCTACTACAAGGACCCCAAAATAAGGCACCCTCAATTTTTGGAAACTCACAAATCGAAACCCGAAGCCCCAGACCGGGTTTAGGGATGATAGGGCTTCAGGGGCCTTATGAACGTTTAGTTTCAAGTCCTTCCATCGATTTGAAACTTTGTGTGTTCGCTTTTCTCCGTTGCTCCGGAGGCGTGATCAGGGTTTTGGGGTTTTTGGGTCCCAAAGTGTCCTGAGTACTTGCATAATACAATGTAGGGTTGCTGTACTAGGAATTACTATTTTTGGAGATCCTACCTAGTAAGTGAAGATATAAGTACGCCAACCAGGGTCACAAGCAAGCGTAAGTCCAGCCACCGTACCCACGACCCGAGGTAATAAGTCCCATGATGCTCTGAGTAGGGCCAAGAGTCCCCAGAGTTCCTAAACTACCCTCAAACCCTCAACCCTAAACCCTTGAAGGAACCCTTAAACTTAAAGGAACCTTTGAAGGAACGCTTAAAGGAATCATAAGGAACCCGTAAAGGAACCCTTAAAGGAATCCTTGAAGGAGCCCCTAAACGAACCCCTAAAGGAACCCCTTAAAGGAACCGTTGAAGGAACCCCCAAAAGGAACCCATGAAGGAACCCCTTAAAGGAACCCCTAAGATTCATAGACGCTGTAAGCGCGTCGTGGCTTGTGATGTTTCTGTGATTGCATCTTGGCGCACTGCGCTCACTGAGCTGCTCAATGACTTGACTGTTGTTCTTGACCGATTCTAGGTTCTTGTTTGTTTCCATTCATGTTTCACGTGCACCAATGAGTGCTTCATGCAAACGACCGACTGATGTCCGTTAATATTAATTAAAGGAACCCTTAAAGGAACCCTTAAAAGAACCTTTAGAGTGAGCCCTTGAGCTCTCCCCTCGTTCTAAGGCCTCCTGTGATGGACACGCGCCGGAACTGTGGAATCGACGACACCTGGCTTTGCAGACTGTAGGCTTTTTAAGGATCTTAAGGTTTAAGGAATGTTTAAATTTTCTTTTGCCGTGGTTGTTAAAGGCTTTTGGGTTTAGAGCCTCGGGTTTAGCTGGTTTGGAGTTTAGGCTTCTGGGATTAGGGTTTAGGGCCTAGGGCTCGCTCTATGGTGCTTCTATACGACTTGGCTTTTCCGGGCGGTTAACACGTACGGTTACTCAGGGTATTGTCAGGCTGTCGAAGAGTGCCATCGGTTTAAGTTTAAACCCTAAACCCTAAACCCTAAACCCTAAACCCTAAACCCTAAACCTAGGGTTTTACATTGCTCTTTTAAGCAGGCGTTCGGCTTTCATGGTTTCAGGGCGCAGGATTAGAGTTTAGGGGTGCTTGAAGATTGTATTCTAGGGGTCTTATCGGGCGTTCTCGCTTTTCGTGGGGAATTCTCTGAGGATTCAAGACGTTGTGTTTTTTTAGTTTTCAGCTTGGATAATGTTTAATTGTTTTGGTCTTCATGGCAAAGCTTAAGGCTTTCGTGCTTAAGGCTTGCCAATATACCCTAAACCCCAAAAGTCTAAACCCTAAAACCACATAAATCTATTAAGCAGACACATGTCTTATGAAACCCAAGATGTGTATAGGGTTTAGATCTACCCCTTCTAAGGCCAACGAGGGCTCCTACCACCAACATCGGCTCAGATAGTGGTTCTTTAGTTTCAGGGTTTGGGCTTTTTACATTGTGACTGAGAAGCCAAAAAGCACGTATGCAAGCATTAGGATAGTAGGGATGTCTCATATAGCCCCTCTTATAATGAAGCCCAGCAAGGCAGGGATAGCCCTTTGCAATGCTTATGCTTGCGCCCTTTCGGTGTACCTAAGTGACGGCTCTCTCTTTACGTCGCCACTTAGCTCTGGCTCACAAGGGTCCAAGTACCCAGATGAAGGGGTTTCAGGTCCCAAAATCCATACTCTAAATGGTTTTTGGACTTTGAAACCCTACTATTTGGGTACTTGGACCCTTAGGGCAACAAAAGACCCACACGGGCTGAAGGTTGGTGGATATAAGTGGAGCTATTTCCCAAAGGCCCCAAAGTAGTTCCTTTTTGGGGTTCATATATAGAATCCAATAAGGTAATCTCGAACAGGAACTACTATGGGGCCTGTGGGTAGTAGGAGCCCTTGAAATCTGCTTTCTAAGTCCTTGGTGGCTCCATGGTGCTGTAGGACGAAGTGTTTAGTTTAGACCTTAGGGTTTAGGGTTGAGGGCTTCGGCTTCGGGAGTGTCAGTGGTTAGGTTCGAGTTGAAGGGAACGCGTTTACGAGGTGTCGATTCTACACAAGTCACCAAATTTACGTATTCATATCCTGATACAACCAATACGTACATCACAGACTACCCCTGGTTTTCCAGTGTTTGAGGCTTCACGCGGGCTTGGAGAGGGATCCTTGCTAGGCTTCACTGACGAACCGATAAGCATCTCTGGGGACTTCGGCCTATCGGGCGTGGTCAAGGCTCTGAGCTGCGTAGTTCAACCCGACTGAGCTACAGCTACATCAACACATGGGAGTTTCCGAAGAGTAGGGGTATGTCATTTCCGGAATCCTGAACGTAATCGTGAAACCCCATATGAAAGCAACACGCATCCAAGCACTTCTAAACCTCAGGGAGACGCTTTCTACTTATCCCCTAAACCCTAAAGCCTAAGCATATTCGGACTGCGAGGGGATAGTTTAGGGTTGTGGGTTTAGGGGTTTAGGGTTTAGGGTTTAGGGTACTGTTACTAGATATTCCGGCCTCTACATCAGGAGGTGCAATGAACTCACGAAGAGGTGGGGTTTCGCGTCGGGGTTTAGGGTTTAGGGCTTACCTGGGGATCCGAAAACCTACTGTTTTCGGGGTTAGACCTTATAATCAAGGGGTCATCACCTACTATTTTGTAGATTTTGAGGTCACAGGTAGGGGTTAGAGGTTAAGGTTTAGGGTGCGTGGGCCTCCAAATCCTCGAATCGATACGAGGCCCACATACCTCAGAGCTCTGGCGGTGTCTCAGCTATGAAGGGGGGTTGGAGGACTTGGCTGGTTTGGGGGACTACGGTTGGGCTTGCAGGGTTGTGAGGGTTTGACCTACTTGGAGGATCGGGGGACTTGCTAAGTAGTTATTTTTGAGAGTTATGAGTACCATAACCCCACTTAGGGTCCCTTTTAGGGTACTTATAACTCTACTTATTATCTACTTTCTACGTCCCCCGACCCTCCAAGTAGGGTTTACCGGGCTTCAGGGCTTTTTGGGGGTTTACAGGGCTTGAACTGTTTAAGATTGAGGCTTCGCAGGGTTTGTGAGGGTTTGAACATTACGGGCTGGGCTGCTGAGGAGAATGGACACCCGAGGCACAACTAATAGACTCAATCCTGCAAAACCCTAAACCCTAACCCCTAAACCCTAAACCCTAAACCCTAGACCGGCTCTGGGAATGAAAACGGGTTTGGGGTCTGCTTCAGATTGGAGCCGGTTTCCGTCTTACCTAGAGTCTCCATTGTAGTTCCTTTTTTTGGTTAACCAGTTTTATGGTTAGGAACCTATAATAGAGATTTTGGTTAACCAAAAACAGGAACTACAATGGAGACTATAGGCATGGATGATGCCATATCTTGTTCACCAGCAGAACGAACCCTGGTTTCGAACGGATTTCGGCTCAGAGAACAGATAATTAACCCTCCTTACGAGGATATCGCCAAGGGGAAATGTCCTTGGAACTGTGATGAACCCTGCAAATCGTTGAGGATACTGCTACCCAGCCCTTTACACGGTCTCAAAAAACTCAAAAAATCTAACAAATGTGACCGCTTTCAAGCTTATCCGACCGTCGTAATACATGGGGGGGGGGGGGCGGTGAGAAGGTGTCTGATCAGGGTTCCATTTGCCGTTATTGCCAGCGGTATTGCTGTTCTGTGTCCAGGGGGCTATCGGAGCTTTAGCTAAGCCCAAAGCCCCAAAACCAGAACCCTAAATCCAAAACAAACCCTAGAAACCCTAAGCAAACCCTAAACCCTAAACAAACCCTAAAACCTAAACCGCAAATCGAGCCTGGGAAGCGGTTTAGGGCTTGAAGAGACCATGATCGCACCTTTACGCATCATCTCACACACCAGCCGCTTACTTGCAGGATCATGGGACTTGCGGTTGATGATATAAACCCTGCATTACCCATATAGGGAATATGCCGATACCATTATTCCTATAGCTTAGGGTCCTGAAGGTAATGCAGGATTTATATCATCAACCGTAAAAAGTAAGGATCTAAAGAAGGTAATAAGTCGTCCTATTCAGGCACTTATAACCTTACTTACAAAGTACCAGGAGCCTGCAAGTAATGAAGCCTCAATGCAGACCCCTGATTCACAAGCGCACTCTCTTTCGAGTCCCCAGTATGATATATACCCAAAAGGGAGCTTCGATACGTTAAACTCAAGGACTTTGTATCTCACATTCTTGAACCCGATCAGTTGAAAAGTAAGTGCGGCTAAGACCACACTCCCCTCAAGGGCTCTATTGCAGGTTTCTAGAGGCATAATGATGAACCTGACCAATCGGGCTTTGGGGGGCCCTTATCATAATTAAAGTTTCATATACCCCGAAACCCTAGTCTAATTACTAAGGCCCCTACATTAAAACCTACTCGGAGGGTCGGGGACTTACTAAGTAGGTGTGTGATAGAGTTATAAGTACCGTATCCCCAATTACTGTAGGATCTCTTTTGGGTTACTTGTAACTCTAATTACTTGTTACCTACTGACTAAGTTCCCCGACCCTCCAAGTGAGACCTAAGAGCAACAGCATTTGGACCGTAAGGGAGCGAGATGTAATCGTAAACCGGTGAACACCAAACCTACACCATGAAAACCCTAAACGCTTAGAAGGGGCCCCCACCCTGTAATAGTGGTATAATAGGAATTTAATAAGGCCCTACTATAATCCTTATAGTCACTATTACAGGGTGTGGGCAGCTTCTAAGCTACACCCCAAACTCCATCCTCAAACTAACCCGAAAACTGCCGCCCAAAAACCTAAAAATCTGAGCCCTTATAGACGTTGGGTACCCAAAGGCCCCAAAGTAGTTCCTTTTGGGGGTTCATATAGAATCCTATAAGGTAATCCCAAAAAGGAACTACTATGGGTCCTATGGGTAAACTCTCAACCCTAAACCCTAAATCCTGAACCCGCACTCCGAGCCACCAAACCTAACAATCTGAGTTCGTAGAGACGTTGGGTAAAGCCAACCTTTGCTAGAGTCTACGGTTTAGGGTTTAGGGTTTAGGGTTTAGGGTTTAGGGTAACCAAAATCACTATTATAGGTTCCTAACCATAAAACCCAAGCTGCGTCGACACTGTCTCTTTGGCGGCTCGGATGGGCCAGCAGGGCTAGGCTCGACTTCCGTGATGCCCTGACTTCGCCTGCCCAGTAGGGTTTAGGGTTTAGGGTTTAGGGTTTAGGGTTGAGGGGGTGAATAATCCCTATCCCAAAGCCTTAAGCTGGACTTTGAAGTAACCAGGGAGAAAAAAGTATAGACTTTGATTTCATCATGGTTCCTGTAAGGAACAGGTACCAACAAAAGTACTCAAGTATGGTACTCCAAACCCAGGTAAGCCCTAAACTCTAACCCTAAAGCTCGAACCCTTTGGCCCTAAATCCTAAATCCTACAATGCGGTATAACTATGATAAGCAAGCCAGTTTAGTACAACTTCCGGCCTGGTTTCCTGGAATTTGGGGGGGGTCCTCGAGGGTTTATACCATCCTTTTTAGGCTCAAGGGCATTTGATGGTCCTTTAACGGGTCCTTCAAAGGAGCCATCGGGTACCATAAGGGCTCCTGTAAGGGATTGCATTGATCCTGTAAGGGTTCTGTTCCTTTGCGGGGTTCATATTCATCATCGTCGACTTGTTCCGACGGGTTACAGCCACAGTTTAGGGATGTGTGAAGCTGGTAGCCCTTAAGGCCAGCGCGTCGCGTAGGTAGGGGCAGCCTGATGAGTGGCTGTGCTCGCCAGTGCGGGTGGGCAGATTATATTGACTAGGTATAAGGTCATACACAAGGGATTAGGGTTTCATAGGGTCTTGACAAGGCCCTCGCGGGCTCCTCCTGCAGCTGTTTGTTGGAATGTGTTCGGGGTGTTTGTGGGCTATTCGGTTTCTTACTCCCCCAACAAGCCACAAAACTACAAGGTTAAACTTTCCGATTCCTACTAAACTATAAGAACCCACAAAAGCTTAAAGGTTGGGTATTGGGGATCTAAGGCTCAGAATCTTTAAGGGTTTACAGGCCTACTGCCCTGAAATCCTACTCCCTATACCGTCTGGCCTGAACACGTAGCCCAGACCGGCCAAGATCAAGACGGTCACTGTTAACACGGCCATCACAGCCCAACTGGACTTGAAGTCAATGAGGAGTACCTGTTTTCGTTTAGGGTTCAGGGTTTAGGGTTTGGGGTTTAGGGTGCCGGAAATATCTTGCTTCGGGGGGGTTGGCCAGCACCAGCAAGCCCCCCAAAGTCGTCTACCAGGATTTCGGGTAGGGTTTGGGGCAATTTGGGGCCCAAAACAGGGCCACTCCCCTACCGCCGCCTCCCGAGACCTACACCTCCTTTTCGTAGAAAAGCCCTGAGTCCAAGCCCAACACCCTAGACGCAAAGGCCCCACCAGGGTTTAGGGTTCAGGCCCAAGCCGGAATCTTTGGACCATCAAGCCACAGAATGCCGGAAACCCTAAACCTTCAAGCAAACCACTCCTCGATCCCGAAGTCCATGACCCCAAGCTCTGACCCGGAAAACCCGAAACCCAGATACAGAAACCTGAATGCTTAGGCCTGGGGTTTAACTGCTGCTGGACTATAGTCTATCTCAGGGAATCCGGGTCTTCGCCCGTGTCCCTAAAACCTGAGCCACCAAAAGACTTACCGTTAAACCCTGCCCTCCAAAATCTACAACCAACAAACCGTTTCAAAAACCTGATACATCCGTGCACAAAGAAGAAAGCGGAATCCTCTATAAAGGATAAGAATGAAAGCGAATTCCGGGACCCCAAACCTTAAGTAAACCCTATAAATCCTAAGCCCGAAACCCTTGCACCCTACTTAGAGGATCGTGGGACTTAGTAACTGGGGTCATAAACAAAGTAGCACTATTAAATATAACAGCTTCTAACCTCTTTGACGGTACCTATCCTTACTTAATACTATTTCCGATGATCCTCCAAGTAAAACCTTCAAGACCGGCGGCCATGAGCAGCGCGACCACCGCCACCCCGAAGCCAGCGGCGCGCAGCGCGGTGCCCTTGCCTGGGCTGCTGGCAGCTTGGGGCTTTGGGAGGGTTTAGGGTTTAGGGTTTAGGGTTTAGGGCAAAGTTTAGGGTGGACTCCTGTACCTGGAGGGTCGGAGGACTTAGTAAGTAGAGAGAAAAAAGATTGGGGTTGTGGTACTTATACCTCTTTAAACTAGCTACAGGCACTTACTACGGTTGATGATATAAATCCTGCATTACCCATACTCAGGAAAATACCATAATTCCCATAGTTTAGGGTCATTTTGGTAATGCAGGATTTTTATCATCAACAGTAGGTCTACCGACCCTCCAAGTAAAGTCTCCTCTACGGGTTCCCATCAGGGGCCTAGAAGGGGTTTACGGCTTACGGGTTCAGGTTGAGGGTTTGCAGTTTGAAGGGTTTTTGGTTCAAGGTTTGGATTACGTTGCACTTCTCAAAGCAATACTATACTCACATTCCTGCTGTAACCCCCAAACCACAAACCCCTAATTCCATTAACCCTCAACCCTAAAAACCCAAAGAACACTTCTCACTACTAAAACACTCTAAATACCAAAAATATCGACACCCTAAACCGGGGCGTAGTTGCCCATGCGGTCGAACAAGGGCAGCGATTGCCACTCCATGGCTTAAAATTCGCTAGCTTTCCCAGAGACTCCGAAACCGCCGCTTGTCTAGGATAGCATGAGTTTCGTAGCCTTGCTGCTTAGATAGCTTTCTGAAAGTATGATATTTTGTTACAACTACGTGGGGACTATAAGTGGATAGTGTTATAAATATTCAGATCTCTATACTCTTCCTGAAAGTGAAGATAAGCATGCTGAATCAGGGACCCGGCGGCAATCGATAGCAGAGTCTTTGGGTGCAGGATTTTGTTATGGTAATGATTCAGGTGTAGGTCGCTGGGTGATGCATGCTGGGGCATCGCTGTGGGATGTTGTTGCGGCATGTGCTCAAAGACATAGTGCCGAAGGCTGGGAGTTAGCCCATAATAACCTTCAACTACCCATCACCGACCGTTTCTGCAGCTGCATGGATCTTTACGCAGCACTTGCTGAACTTACCAACAGCAAGTTGCAGCTACTCCGAGAATCTGCACATAAAGCCCTAAACCCTAAACCGTAAACCCTAAACCCTAAACCCTAAACCCCAGAAAGAAAACCTGCCCCGGCTGGTGCTCTCGCCGAGCCAAACCTAGCTACATCTGCACAACATCCAGCTCCGCTGGAGTGTGCTAGAGCCAGCGGCAGAAGTGTCTAGGTTCCTTCGGTTCCCTTAAAGGGGGTCGATAGGGCTACTATGGGGGTACTATAACAAAGGGGCCTCAATAGTTGCCTATACTCTTTTCGGGGGGGGGGGGTCCTTATTCCTTATTGTATTTATAGTACAGTATATCCAAAATCCTGCTGTAATTATTAAGGCCCCTACTGTAAGCAGAATCACAAGTAGGACCACCCCAGCTCCGGCACGCATAGCACTTGCAAAGTAAGACCTTCGTCATAGACAGAATTCTTTCGAAAACTGCACGAAAACTTTACTTATGGTTTAACTGTGATTTCCAAAGCCCCGAAGTCTTGAACCCCAAAGGATCAAATTACTGTCAAGCCTGAAGCTGTAAACCATGCATGGCACTTCCTGATTACTTCTTGGACCCAGCAGGTGATCAGGCGCAAAAACCGAACCTCCTCTAATGTAGGGGCCTTAACAATTTGAATGGGGCTTATGGGCCCGCTATACTATAATTATAGAAAGGAACCCCCAAAGTAGAATTGGTAGTTATTGAGGCCACTGAAGTGTCTGTGAGAACAGGGTTGTGCTACGTGTTACAAACGAACATCCTGAATAGCAATCGCAATCAGCATCACCTTCCCCCTCCTGGTCCTCTTGAGGCAGTCAGTCTTCAGTAGCGCCATCAACATCACTAAAGACCGGCGCGAATATGATCGGCATATTCTTCTTTTTGACTCATCGGCATCAGCCCTGCAACCACTGCGGTCTGCTTCCTTGGTTCGAGGATCTAGCCCGGTTACCCTAACACATGAAGCGTTACGACAGCCCCTATAAGCCTCAATCCGAATCCCGAAGCCCCTACGACAACTCCGATCGACACACCCGAAAGCATCCAAAGAGGTTCTGGACCACTCACTTCGGAAAAAAACAGCAAACAAGAAACAATATAATCCTAAACCCTAGAGCAGAAACAGAAACAACACACACACACAGTTTCCCTAAACTCGAAACCCTAAACTCTGAACCTCAAACCCTAAACCTTAGACCCTAAACCTTCAACCCTAAATGCACACTAAACCCTAAACACATGAGAAAAAAATCGCCTGCCTCCCAGTGGATCCCTGAGAGCCAACGTGGCCATGGCTTCTGCCCCTGCAGGGGGCAGCAGGACCTCAGCCCGAACTCAGGGCTTAGGGCTTAGGGTTTACGTAGGGTTTAGGGGTTAGGGCTTGGGGCTTAGGGGTTAAGGGCTTAAGGTTTAGGGTTTAGGCTTTAAGGTTTGAGGTTTAGGGTTTAGGGCTCGGAGACAGGGATCTTCGAGGGTTTAGGGTTTAGAATTTAAGGTTGGGGGTTTAAGAGGTCGGAGGCTGAGGCCTGCTAGGAGTACCTGGACCCTAAGGAACCTACCTTTTTTAGGGTTCCCTAATATGATTTCTTTATATAAATCCATAAAAAGGTAGGTTACTTGGGGATTAGGTAGGGCTTAGTCTTTGGGAATGAGAGTTGAGGGTTGAAAGGACGTAGTTATCTTGAGACTGAGGGCCAGCTTTAAGGTTGAGAGGGTGCTATAGAGTTTTTGCAGGGCATTCTGAGTTTTTGCGGGCTGTGTGGAGCTTAGGGTCATTGAGGTGTAGGGCTTTTGGTTTTAGGGTTTAGTGCTTCAAGTTTACAGAATAGGGCTTCAGAGCGCCAGAATTCAGAGTTCAGGGGTGTGGCTGTACACAACCCCATCCCAAATACAACCCCACGGAAGACCCTGTAAATGCAGCGTAAACACCTGCAAACCCTTGTAATGTACAAAATCCAATACAGGATCCGAGCCTGAAAATGTTTAAGACCCATCAGCCCTCTAACGGTTTAGGGTTTAGGGGTTTCGGATTTGGGGCGCGATAAGAAGACCACACCTTCACAGAACCAAACCGGATGCCATAATATACTAGACCAAGCACTGACTACCATTACAATTTGTTCAGACCTTTACATACCTTTCCTTCCCAGCCCCTGTACAATTCCCTATTATCAATCTGGGTCCCTACTTGGAGGGTCGGGGGACTAAGTAGTCATTTTATGAGTTATAATTACAATAACCCCACTCAACTCATCTTCCAATCCGATCACCCTGAACCGTCAGCTGATATCCTGCACCCTAAACCCAGCAGCCGAGCCCTAGCCCCTAAAACTCCTCCCAGAATCCTAAACCCCTAATACCAAAACCCTAAATCTTAAATCCGTCAGCCCTCAACCCTGGAACCCCTAAACCCTAAACCCTAAATCAGTCAACCCTCAACCCTGCAACCCCTAAACCCTAAATCTTAAATCCGTCAACCCTCAACCCTGAAACCCCTAAACCCTAAATCTTAAATCCGTCAACGCTCAACCCTGGAACCCCCTTAAATCCGTCAACCCTCAACCCTGGAACCCCTAAACCCTAAACCCTAAATCCGTCAACCCTCAACCCTGGAACCCCAAAACCCTAAACCTTAAATCCGTCAACCCTCAACCCTGGAACCCCAAAACCCTAAACCTTAAATCCGTCAACCCTCAACCCTGGAACCCCAAAACCCTAAACCTTAAATCCGTCAACCCTCAACCCTGGAACCCCAAAACCCTAAACCTTAAATCAGTCAACCCTCAACCCTGCAACCCCTAAACCCTAAATCTTAAATCCGTCAACCCTCAACCCTGAAACCCCTAAACCCTAAATCTTAAATCCGTCAACGCTCAACCCTGGAACCCCAAAACCCTAAACCCTAAATCCGTCAACCCTCAACCCTGGAACGACAAAAGCCTAAACCTTAAATCCGTCAACCCTCAACCCTGGAACCCCAAAACCCTAAACCTTAAATCCGTCAACCCTCAACCCTGGAACCCCAAAACCCTAAACCTTAAATCCGTCAACCCTCAACCCTGGAACCCCAAAACCCTAAATCTTAAATCCGTCAACCCTCAACCCTGGAACCCCAAAACCCTAAACCTTAAATCCGTCAACCCTCAACCCTGGAACCCCTAAACCCTAAACCTGAAATCCGTCAACCCTCAACCCTGGAACCCCAAAACCCTAAACCTTAAATCCGTCAACCCTCAACCCTGGAACCCCAAAACCCTAAATCTTAAATCCGTCAACCCTCAACCCTGGAACCCCAAAACCCTAAACCTTAAATCCGTCAACCCTCAACCCTGGAACCCCAAAACCCTAAACCTTAAATCCGTCAACCCTCAACCCTGGAACGACCCAAAACCCTAAACCTTAAATCCGTCAACCCTCAACCCTGGAACCCCAAAACCCTAAACCTTAAATCCGTCAACCCTCAACCCTGGAACCCCAAAACCCTAAACCTTAAATCAGTCAACCCTCAACCCTGCAACCCCTAAACCCTAAATCTTAAATCCGTCAACCCTCAACCCTGAAACCCCTAAACCCTAAATCTTAAATCCGTCAACCTCAACCCTGGAACCCCAAAACCCTAAACCCTAAATCCGTCAACCCTCAACCCTGGAACGACAAAAGCCTAAACCTTAAATCCGTCAACCCTCAACCCTGGAACCCCAAAACCCTAAACCTTAAATCCGTCAACCCTCAACCCTGGAACCCCAAAACCCTAAACCTTAAATCCGTCAACCCTCAACCCTGGAACCCCAAAACCCTAAACCTTAAATCCGTCAACCCTCAACCCTGGAACCCCAAAACCCTAAACCTTAAATCCGTCAACCCTCAACCCTGGAACCCCAAAACCCTAAACCTTAAATCCGTCAACCCTCAACCCTGGAACCCCAAAACCCTAAACCTTAAATCCGTCAACCCTCAACCCTGGAACCCCAAAACCCTAAACCTTAAATCCGTCAACCCTCAACCCTGGAACCCCAAAACCCTAAACCTTAAATCCGTCAACCCTCAACCCTGGAACCCCAAAACCCTAAACCTTAAATCCGTCAACCCTCAACCCTGGAACCCCAAAACCCTAAACCTAAATCCGTCAACCCTCAACCCTGGAACCCTAAACCCTAAACCCTAAATCCGTCAACCCTCAACCCTGGAACCCCAAACCCTAAACCTTAAATCCGTCAACCCTCAACCCTGGAACCCCAAAACCCTAAACCTTAAATAACCCTCAACCCTGTCAACCCTCAACCCTAACCCTAAACCGAACCCTCAACCCTGGAACCCTTAAACCGTCAACCCTCATCCGTCAACCCTCACCCTGGAACCCCAAAACCCTAAACCTTAAATCCGTCAACCCTCAACCCTGGAACCCTAAACCTTAAATCCGTCAACCCTCAACCCTGGAACCCCAAAACCCTAAACCTTAAATCCGTCAACCCTCAACCCTGGAACCCCAAAACCCTAAACCTTAAATCCGTCAACCCTCAACCCTGGAACCCCAAAACCCTAAACCCTAAATCCGTCAACCCTCAACCCTGAAACCCTAAAACCCCAACACCCTCAACCCGCCGGGACTTGCAACATGGCGTTGCAAAGGCAGCGGCTGGCCGCTTGATGCCCAGCAGGTAGGAGGCCAGCCGGTTTCCCAGAGGAGCCTCAGACCCCGAGTTCTGGCTTTGAGGGTCTGCTGGGGTCGTTTAGGACCCGTCAGCCTCCTCTAGTGTGTCTTTGGTTTAGGGTTGAGGGTTTAGGGTTGAGGGCGGATCGTTGAAGGAAAATCTGGCTTTTCGACACCTCCTTGCAGCAATCTGTGCCACATTTTACAGACGCTGTAGGGACTGAGGGGCTGAGTGATGTAGGGGCCTTAGTAGTTGCAACAGGGTTCCCTTCAAAGGGTTTAGGGTTTAGGGTTTAGGGTTTAGGAGGGGTTGTGATAAGGGTTCTATGATGTAGAAGCCGGACTAGCTACAAGCAGGGTTCCTTAGTATAACCATACTGCAATGTACCCCAAAACGCTCTTTTAATTATTTATCAGGGCCCCGATATTAAGCGCTCGAAGGCTTTGCATTCTTGCCACAACTAATCTGGGAATCCGAACATCATGTGGATTATGCCTTGGTCGGTGGTGGGAAACATTATGAAGTGACCCTTTGGAAGGGATATGTGCATGTCTGGGTAGCCTTGCGATGGCGACAAGCGGCAGAGAAGTGTAGCGACAGAGGATACGACGCACAGTGCTTTTGCCTCAAGTGCTGGCAGCTTAATGCATACTGGCACAACTCACGACGATAAGCAGTAGACTCAGGAAAACATGCACCACAGTGGAGCTGCGAGCACATCCACCAAAGGAGATGCACAACTACAAATGACTCTGCGCCTGTGCAGGGGACGCTGATGACCAAAAACAAGATGCATATCATACTTGGGATGGAAATCTTGCAAGGAATATAACAAATGACGTCCAGTGATTGAAACAGTTTGTTTGGTCATCACCCGTAGCGATGGCCAAAGGGCTCGAGGCTCAAAAGAGCAGTGCTCCCTGTACTCCTTCGAGCAACCACACGGCTACTAACAATACCTACAACTATTTTCTGTTTCTCGTCCCATTGCTAGGCAAGCGTACCCTAAACCCTAAACCCCTAAAGCCCTCAAACTGCCTCTAGTCAAAGCGCCCTCAGCTCAACCCTAAACCCTCAACCCTAAACCCTGAACCCTAAACCCTCAACCCTCAACCCTAAACCCTACGCCCTCAGCCCGGAGTAGTGAGCTGCAATGGCTCTCTTTGAATAGTCGGGTTCAGGGCCCGGCTCATCCTCCAAACAAATATTGGGAGTTTCCGAAATTTAGGGGTACCTGACTTTGGGGTCCTTATAATGAGGATCCTACTATTTAGAGTACTACGTTAGGGTGCCAAATATGGGAGTTTCCGCAAATTGGGGAACCCTACTATAGTAGCCTGACTAGTAGGATCCTTATTGAATAAGGACCCCTCAATAAGGTACCCCTAATTTCCCGAAACTCCCATATAGCCAAACACGGTTCTACCATACAGGGTCTAGGTCAACCCTAAACCCAAAGCCCAGCTCACCCTAAACCTCACAGTCGTCTCTCAAAGCACATCAAGAAGCTGTGATGGTAGTCGCACCAGGCTGCCAAATGCTCAAGAACACCTGGAAAACACAGAATCTGTACGTGATAGGGGCCCCCCACTAAGGGTCCCTATGAGTACGCCAAGCTTCAAGGCTTGCGGCTTCCGAAGTAGTGTCGTATGTTATATTTGTCTCATATATGATACAGCATAGTTGATCGTTTTTGATTCTATCAGCTTGCAATGTAGTATACCATATTGTATTAAAGTGCATTGTACTATATTGTGTTTATCTTATTTTGTACTACATAAGGTTAGACTCTGAATTATTAGGCTACATGGTGTTATACTGTATTGCATTATATTGTAGTATTGTATCCTACAGCATGTTCTATTATATTCTATGGTATCGTATTTTGCTATGCTATGATATTACCTATTCTTGTACTATACCATCCAGCATTACATGACATTACAATAGATCATATGATTCTAAGCGACCGGAAAATTTTGGGTTCAAGTTAAGGTTTTAAGGTTTAGGGTTTAGGGCTTAGGGTGCACGTCCTTTGGACTACAAGTACGCAGAGGACCCGGAGGGCAGGTAGGTTATAATATGGCAACATATGTAGGATACTGCTGATGGACAAAATCCTGCATGACCATAAGGACCCTGAACTATGGGAATTGTGGTATATTCCTTATAACGGGTAATGCAGGATTTTGTCCATCAACAGTATCACCTGAAGAGGGCCCTTGTACCTGCTTGCTGCGTCTTGCTTCTCGTGAGGTCTGGGGTTCACGCGGTGTAGGGTTTGGGGAAACGTCGTGTCCGTCAAGGCTATGACCCTGCTAGCCCTGCAAACCTTAAGGCATCAACCCCTCATAGAAACTTCCTGGAAGCCACACATCACCCAAAACCTTGAGCACACGGCCCCTAGACTCAAACCCCTCATGAATGCTGAATCCTGAGTCCGACACCACAGAAGTTTCCTGTCCTAGCCCAAACCCTGGACCCTCAACCCTGGACCCCGGCACCCTCAACCCCGTAAGAACCTGGAAACCACTTTCAACAAAAAGGCAACTCATATCTCTGAGTCCCACACCACATGTGAAACTCCGAACCCCTTTTCTGAATCCCCACATGATCCCAATAAAGATCCAGGACAAAGAGTTTCGGGTCCGTTGAATGAACCCAGGTCCTGAAAGCTCAACCCTACAAAAATCCTGCAAGAACAACTAAGCTAAGTCAACCAGGGTGCGCTAGCAGGATCAAGGGACTGTCGGCAGGTTGCAGATAAACCGTATAAGTTCCCAAGTGAGTTCAAACTACGAGCCTCTTCAACTGTAACCTATCTGCTAAGTCCTCGCATCATCTAAGTAGGGGCTTGAGGTTTAGTTAGAGGCTTGAGTTACCCTAAACCCTGAACCCCAATCTAAACCCTAAGTAAACCCTAAACCCTATACACCCCAGACACCCTAAACCCGAATCCTCTAAAGCGCTAAGCCCCTAAACCCTCAAGACTAGGTTAGACCTGACCTCCAGCGTCTCTTCTGGACCTCCGAAGACCACTCCGACCTCGAAACGCAAAAAAGCAGGGGGCCCCGCTGAGAGACACGAAGTCATGTAAAGGGTTTAGGGTTTAGGGTTTAGAGTTTAGGGTTTGGTTTGCGGTTCAGGGCTTAGTGTTTAGGGTTTAGGGCTATAGGGTTTAGAGTTTAGGGTTTGGTTTGGGGTTTTGGGCTAAGGGTTTCGGGTGGACCCCATGTCTGCGGTTTTAAGTCATCGTGCTTGATTAGGGAGAGTCTCCTGCTTCGGCGTGTTCGGGCTTCTGGAGGTCAGGGGTAGGCGTCCGCAGAGTCTGGGCTCGAAATTTCTTCAGGGCTTGAGGGTTGGAGGTTGGGTTTGGGGTGAAGGCTTTGGGGGCCTTGGATAGAGGCTTTGTAGTTTAAGTTGGGGTTTTAGGGTTTGTTTTTTTCAGCACCTTTTTCCGGGGTTTTAGGGTTTAGGGTTTAGGGTTTAGGGTTTAGGGTTACGGTTTAGGGTTTAAGTTGGGGTTTATAGGGCTAGTTGGGAGATATGCGAGGTCTTCGTCTTCATGGATTGGGACCCTTCTGTCCTCGTGCTGGGCTTCAGCCCGACAATCGGGGATTTATATCGAAGACCAAGACTAAGAACTCAACTGACTCCGGGTTGGAGAAAATGTCATAACGTTGTATATGGCAAAAGGCTTACGGCGGGGGTCCATGGACCAAAGTCATGGGTTAGGCGGATCTTTCACACGAGGAGATCTTGCAGTGATTTGGGAATTTCCGAAATTAGGGGCACCGTAAATTGGGGTCCTTATTACTTGTGATAAGGATCCTACAGTTAGGGCACTATATTTGGGTCCCCTCTTCTCGGAAACTCCCATTTGTAGAAGGCTCAACATCTGAATCAGGAGCGAGGAGGCTGCAGTGTCGCAGGCTTGGGGTTCCGGGCCTATTCAGGGTTCTAGCGCTTCAGGTTGCAGACTTTAGGGTTTTGAACATCCTGAATCCGAACACCCTGAACCCAAACCCAGAACCTGCACTGAAATATTGAACCTCCAAGCCCTGCTAGTATAGGTAATTACTTACACCCCAATATTATTCGAAGGCTGAAGCTCGTCCACAAGAGCTCGAAATCCATCTCCATCTGTCACAGATCGAAGAATGCGAAGGGGTCAGTTGCGCAGGTACGTGGCTAGAATTGCTTAACATCGAATGGCCCTTGTCTTGGTCACTGCTTCATAGCTACCAAAGGCCAAGATCGATGTAGCCGTCTCTGCCCTCTTGGGGTCTTCTCCAAAAGCATCATCTTGCGCAGGCAACCCTATACTGAACTTGGAACCCTAGCAAAACTTGTAATTGTAGCTGTTTCTTAGGGATTATAATAACCAAAAAATAAAAAAATTTTCTAAGTACCCCTAAGAACCAGCTCTTCAAGCAACATGCCCACTCTCGCCATCCTAGAAGCTCAATTGCCCGAGCCTCTGCATCGCGAAGCTTCTCAAATGGGCGCCGCTCTGCTTGGAGGGTCGGGGGACTTAGTAAGTGGGTAAAAAGTAGAGTTATAAGTACCCTGAAAGGGACCTTAATTGGGGTTATGGTACTTATAACTCTCTGAAATATCTACTTAGTAAGTCCCCCGACCCTCCAAGTATCCATTCCTTGTTCGGCAGCTCTTCATCCAAAGACTTCAAGAAGTCGACCGAGGCCATCTTACGAATTGAATTCTAGTAAACCTGGACGGACCCCTCCGCAAGCCTGCTCCATAAACCATGACTCAAAGGGGAAAAGGAGGGACCCTTAATGGGGACCACTACCCTATAATGGGCTATATAATGGGTATATAATAGCTATATAAAGGGTACATACCTAGGAGTCCTTATTAAGGGTCCCTCCTTTTACCCTTGGAATGACCATGCCCTCAATACAAAAACCCTAAGGGTCCAAGCACCTAATTATCATATAGTCTCCAAAATAGTAACCTACATAACTACTATCCTAAACCTAGTACCTAATTGTTGGGTCCTTTGGACCCTTGAAAACCCTAAACCCTAAACCGAAACCCGAAGAAAAGCCCTCAACCATGAACCCTAAGGCTTAAACTCATCACCACCGAGGCCAGCCCGACACTATACTGAACTTAGAACCCTAGCAAAAATTGTAATTTTAGCTGTCTCTTAGGGATTATAATAACCAAAAATTAAAAAGTATTTCTAAGTACCCCTAAGGACACCCCAAAGCTCTATAAAATCCTTCAAACGACTATGAATCAAACCCGGCAACGTGCCACCAAATACGATGGAAACCCCCATGAAAACCCTAGGCTCTAAGCAGCACCACAAATCCTACAAAGCCGTAAACCCTAAACCTCTGAGCCCACACCCTAAACCCTATAGTACTCTCTAAACCCCTAGACCCGAACCCCTAAGCCCTAAACCCCAAACCCTAAGCTCTTACACCCTAGAAGCTGAACCCTTAAGCCCTCAGAGTGAACCCAGAAAGTTGGAACATGGATTTAGGATGATAAGTGCTGAGATCCCTATACTTTTCGGGCACGCAGATATTGATGTTCCAATTTTCTGGCTTCTAAGCCATACCTCAACCTACCAAAACCTACTTTTCTGTAGGCTCTTACTTCAGACCCGAATATGGTGCGAAAAGTAGGTGTTGGTGGGTTCAGAATTAGACCCCCGTTTAAACTCCAAAAGCACCATTCTAAGATGCCAGCTCCAAGCGCAGATATCAGCTCTAAAGCAGCTTCCTGGTCTCTTTCTGATGGGAGGCCAAAAGGGGGGTTTAAGATTCTTGGGGTCGGGATTCCTTAATATAAACTCTATTATGGGAACCCTAATCCCTACTACACCCCTCATAGGCTAAAACCCCTGTTGGCCTCCTATGAACTTTCTTTGGTGATTTTCAGGGTTTTAAGGCTTAGGGCTTTTCGGGTTTTACGGCTTTTTTGCTCGGATGTTTAGGGCCTATATGGTTTTGAAGGTCTGAGGGTGCTTTGAAGTTTATGGGTTCAAGGTTTAGGGTTTAGGGTCTAGTCGGGGTTCCGGGTATTTTCTTGTACTTGATACAGTTTCGAAGGAGTTTATGGGGAGTTATGGCGATGTTTACGGTGGCGGCTCGATGGATGTTACATGGTGTCTACGTGTTGTATACGGGCTTCACGGAGCTAGACGGTGGATTCGACGGGTTTACAAGGGGCTCTAGTGATTTATCAACGGAAGCTGTCTAAGATCTGATAATTCAGGATTCGCAGAGTTTGTGGTAGATCTCTGGGGTTGGTACAAGATGTGATAAGGTGTGTGTCTGCTGTTTGGGAGGGTTCTCTTGACTAATGTATTGGAGTGAATGGACATTTTTTTCGTTTTTGGAATGCGTAAGCGTCTAAGTACTGCGGCTGGAGCGGAAACTGGAAACAAGTTGGAACTTCATGGGACAGCATCAGGAACTCAGCACTCACCATGCTTGCTCAATGTCGGGCTGTAGACTTTTTGCCGAAGAACCCCAAAATCCTGGGATCTGGGCTGAGCCCCGTCCTGGAACCCCTGAACTCCACTAATCCTAAACCCTCAATGCCTTAAGCCCTGACAACCCGAGAAGGTGAACCCTCATCCGTCAATCCCCTAAACCCTACTTGGCCTGGACCCTTCGACGCCTACATCTTTAGAGCTTTGCTTACCTTTGGTTAGTAGAAAATGGAAGAATGGTAATAATAGTAGTTATAATGATACCCAATTCCTCCATTCCCTTTGGATTTTTTCAGTTCCGCGTTTTGCAAGTAGTGTCTGCCTATGAACGGTCAAAGGCAATCAGTGGCACGCATCTTAAGGAAGTGCCCACTGATTTCATGAGTGTCTCCACACTTCAAATCCTGTCCTTCACACGAGAGTGAAGGTGTCGCCCTCCTTGATGTGTAGAAGTGTGTTGCCATCCATCGTAATTTTTGCCCCGTTCAGATGGCTCTGACCCTTGGATGTAATCTTCCTGCCACCGTAGTACAGTAGAAGCCAGAAAGTTGGAATATCATTATCGTAACCCCTTTAAGGTAAATTATAGGGGATCCTACCATTAATCCATATTCCAACTTTCTGGAGTTCCCTTTAAAGGAATACCTTCTTCTTGGCATCACTCAACGGCATCTTCATGGGCGGGGTGTGCTCACGGATTGCACCTACTAACCAGCGGTAAGTTTAGGGCTCCGTATAGGGTTCCTTAATCAAGCAGGGCTTCTTTGGCTCGTTCATACAGTCCTCAAATTGCGAGCTCGAGCTAAACACATTACTGTTGCTAATGACAGCGGAAGTGATGGCGATGACACTGCGACGACGGTACTGATTTGGGAATGGCCATTGCAATGCAGAGATACAACGTGCAGAAACACTGCTATAGTTCACACACAGTACATCAGAAAGGTTGGTTCCCCCTACGTGGAGGATGATGGGATTTAGCCAGTAAGGATATAAGTATGCTAAGTAGGATTATAATCAGCAGTTTAGTATAGCTACATGATTCAGAACCCTAGTTACTATGTCTCATGATCCGTTATCTAGTCTATTGACGCCATAACACGTCTTACATACAGTCACCCTGCTTAGAACTCTACGAGTACTTCTTAAGTCCCATAATCCTTCAAGTAGTATCTTGGCTTTAAACCGAAGCAAGCTCTGATGCTTGCGCCTGCGCTGGTCGGAGAGATCGATCCTGCAAATGTCCAGAGAAAGGAAGCCGAAGGCTTCGGGTTTAGGTTTGGGGACCCTAAACACCTGAATCTCTAAACCCTAAACACCAAACCCCTAAACCCCTGAACCCTGAAACTCAAACTCGAACCTCTGAACCCTGCAAATAAACCCAAACCCTTAAACCTAGAACCGGTTTAGGGTTCTGGGTATGCAGCCAGCTAGATGCCAGGGTACGCAGACGTTGGACTACCCTCACGTGGGCTCTGCATAACCCGTTTTCAAAGCCCCTAACCCCGAAACCTTAAACCTAAACTTGAAAATCCAAATCAAGACCATGGCCCGAAAACCTGAAGCCAAAACTCCGTCCGGGGATGTTCAGGGATGCATGACAGGCAGACAAGTAGCTTCAGGAAAAGCGGCTGGGTTGCTTGTTAACCACAGGATGCGAGGGCCTCAAGGATGAAATGGGCTCTGGGGTATGTTACTTGGAGGGTCGGGGGACTTAGTAACTGGTTATTTTAAGGACTTATAAGTACCTTAACCCCAATTTGGGTCCCTTTTAGGGTACTTATAAGAACTTATAAGTCTACTTATTACCTTGAGGGGAACGCAGAAGGGGGCAACGGTCTGTCAGGCAAAGGTTGACCCTTCGACGAAGTTCGTTTTTTCAAAAACCCTTCGGCGAACTTCTGCGAACGTTTTGGGGGTTCGTGAGGGGTTCGTGGGTTGTTCGGTTACAAGATAAAGTTCTGATATGTTGTTAAAATTCCCAAGTATATTAAAAGCTTCAATAAGAATTTACGACACTACACCCCGGATAGTCTGTGAAGTTTATATGTCAGCGAGATGAAATGATGATGATTTGCCACGCCTTTTTCTCTGCATCTTGCAGGGATTTCCTGCGAATGTCTTTCCAAAAATACGGAGTTTCTTGCGTTACTCTGGCTCATTAGCAAAAATTCTTGCCAGGGCCCGACAGTCGTTCAGTGCAGGTCCAGGAAGTGCAGAATCCTGGCGGGCGGGAGTGTAAAATCACAAATGAGGTGCGTCAAAAGGCTTGTTGCTCTGGCAACCCGTTTTCTCTCTTGCGACTTCTGCGGCCAGTGACTAAGGCAGCGTTTTATCGCAAACGGCCCGGCAAGGCGGTTGATCGCCAAAACTTGCCAGGTTCAGCGGCCGAGGACTCGATTAAAATTTCTTGCCTTCAGAAACAGCGGCAGCGGAATTCGGCAGAGTCAGGCCGGGGCGCTCTTGAAATACTTCCCTGCTCTCTGACCTACAGTCTCGGAAGACTCAGAAGCAGGGGTAACCCGAGAACACAAAAGCATGTGACACCAACTTTCAGCGATGCATTTTTTATGTTAAAAATAATAATGCTTCTTCTGTGTTCTTGCCCCTGAAACAATCTCAGTCAAGCTTACTTTGGCGATCCTCGCCCTCCTGATGCTGGCGACTTGATCGAGCTGACGGGCGATCCGGCGAGGGTCTTCGGACTCTTGCTAGGCGACGACTTGGAATTGATCTTGCGCTTCGGCGTCCGCGGGGGAGTGTTCTTGCCGTTCCCAGCTGCCGGTTGAAGCGCAGTCTCCGATTTCGCCTGCCACGATTTCGTCTTCTTGCCATCACCAGAACCGGCTTCGGGGGAGGAACCCGTCGGGCACTCCTTCAGAAAGAACGGGCTCTCGGGCAAGGTCTTGCCCTCGTTGATGTCGGAATTCAGGATCTTGCACACCGAGATGTCCACCAACCCAGCACCTGACGGAATTGCTATGCAACGAACAACTGAGTTGGAAGAAGTGGTTTCAACATGTTCTGAATAGACGAGAGAACTAGAGAAGCGCGTGCTTAGATAACTTGATCTGAAAGATTCGCACATTGCAGCTGAGAAACTCAAGGATGTGTTGAAGTTTCTTGCGCACATGACCTTGATGTTGTCGATGTTCTGCATCTCCGGCGGAAGCTTAAACATCAAGTCGGTCTGCATGTACCGCAACTGACTCTTGCCGTCGTCCTGCTTCTCCAGCCTCCAGTAGCTGCAGGAGGGATCGTCACAGAACTCCTTGAGAACGCGGACTCTTGGGCTTGGGTGAATTTAAGGCCAACCGATCCGACAAACAAGGCAACGGTTAAACCGAATTCATTCAACTTGAATTTTCACTGACTTGGACTCACGACCCCAGCCGCATGTTGGGCCTAAGAGGCTGAGCAATGAACAGGCGGCGGAAAATCACGATGTTGCAGCAGGATGCCTTACTTAGGCGGGTTAAACGAGTAGGTCCTGGAAGGTCGTCTCTGGCCCCCGTGGCTCCCAGGTTTCTAGCCGGCTGCCGTAGTCTGTGAAGCGCTTCATCATGAAGTCCTCAAGCGCGACCATGCTCTTGCTCGGCAACGCGCTGTTGACGTCGCAGTGAGTGATGAACCTACGGCGAGTGAGGTGTTTTGCACTTTTCTTGCTTCGGCAGAGGCAAAGAAGATTTGAATGAAAGATTGTTTTACATGTACTACTGATTCACAGCCAAGCTACGCGAGCAGGGTCGCCAGGAAAGCACGCTCTATCTTGCATCTGAAGTTCTTCTGCTGTTTGTCCAAGAACGACATCACTTTGGGAATCATCTTGCAAAGCAGCGGTCGCGTTTGCTCTTGCCCAAGCAATCGGAACTTGTTCATGTAGGGCTTCAGCTTCTGCTCCGACGAGTCGTCGTCGCCCACGATCTTGCCGGAGTCCAGCGAATCAAAGCTTCCCATACCTTTATGCCACGTGCGCTCTAAAGACAATGAATCACAGTCAGTCATTTCACTCAAGTTCAACTGAATTTAAAGAACCTAGCTCGCTAAAGCTTCACAGTACTATTTTTCTTTCCCAAACATACCCAAAAAAACGAAGAACTAAAATTCTCAGCGACTGAAGCCCCGATGGATGTGTTCCAGTGCTTTCGGCCGTAGGGCAAACCACGCATCGAGCTCCTGCCTCATCGTGACCAGTCTGTTCTCTTGCGCTTCAAGATTCGCTTTCTGCTCTTTGCGCAAGGCTTCCTCCGCCTTGTCCTCAGTTCACGAATATTCGGACATGTGATTAGCTTGATTGATGGGATCATATGTTTAAAGTTAAGGGGGGTCGGAAGGTTGAAGTGTAGACGCCTTGCTTGCAGACAAAACACTTTCAGCTTCTTCTCCTTCGAAAGCGCCTTCTCTTGCACTGCCTTGGTTTTTGACTGGATGCAGCTCTTCTTCGGGGCCATGGCTGCGCAAGCTCGGCCAGCAGGAAACAAAATTATCCAAGACTGAGATGCTTCAAGGCTTCTCTTACTTGCTATCGAGCCGGACATGTCACCGGCAGTGATGACGGCTGGGCCGGTGCAATTTCTCATCTCTCACAACCTCATCGCAAACAAACAGGCTTCCCTGCAGTGTCGTTTCTGAATCTGGCCGAAACAATCCAACAGGAGGCGGGCAGACCTTGCAAGCGACGTAGGTCTCTTGCAGGATAGACCGGTGGAACCGGCACCTGTTAGTGTCTGACTGTGTCTGATTGGATTGGTTTGGCTTACTATACATCAGAATGTGGAAACCAAGGACAATCGCAAAAGCTGCGAGCATCGATCCAGCGCAGGTGAGTTAATCATTTCAACTATTGACTTGAATAAGCATCCGCACACCGTCTCTATGCTCGCAGATGCGTACAGGCGCAAGCGTGCATGTATGTTTACGTTTGCGTATGTGGGTGGGCGCTACTATACAACTTAATAGTTTATTAATAAATTGTGCGTGCATGCGGTTGTGACCGGTCGCACTCTGGGTTCGCGGCAGGAGGACTCTGGCCAGACCAGTGTAATCAGCAGGGCAGGAAACTCTCGCAGGAGTCTCCGCCTGCAAGCGTGGTGATATGCAAGACCCGGAAGCTTACTGTATTAAAAATTGTTATTATGAAATATGCATTCATTCGTTACTTCAAGACAGTCAGGAGTAGTAGTCGTCGTCGTAGTAGTAGCACTAGTTATTAAGTACTAGTAGTAATAATAATCGTCGTTTACTAGCTAGTTTAGGGTTTGCTTTTGTGCTGAATCTGGGCAGAGGAACTTACGGAAGGTCTGGCTACGAGGGTGCCACTCCTTTACTTCCAAAGACTCAGATTTGCAGATTTGAGCAAAGAAGGAGAATCTTAACTGAGTCTTACTGGCCTTGTTTCGGTTGCAACTTTCGAGTAAATTACATTTATTACATTATGCCTGCAATTATTGCTTGGATGCATCTTGCGGATCTTATGGGTCTTGCGAGTGGGCGACTTAGGGGGGAGTGCCCATACCCTAAACCCTAAACCCTAAACCGGAATTATTATTAAATTACTGAAACAGAGCTTCAAGATCAGTCCCAAAGACCCCGAAACCAAACTTGAAAGCCCGGGAAAGAAGCCCAGCCCCTGAACGAACTATTGTAAGTGCATTGTATTAATGATGTTTGCGCTCTTGCTTCTTACTTATGCTAATATTAATAGGGTTTAGGGTTCAGGGGTGTAGGATAAGAGAGAGAGAGAGAGAGAGAGAGAGAGAGAGAGTGAGAGTGAGAGTGAGAGTGAGAGAGAGAGAGAGAGAGAGAGAGAGAGAGAGATCTCCGCCGGGTCGATGTCGATGTGGAGTCCGCCAGTCCCAGCCGAACACTCGGAATTGGTGTCGGCAGCTGCTAAGTAGACGAAGTCTCGCAGCCCGGCAGCCAGCAGATTACAAGGATCCACGAACGGATCCATGGAGGCCTTCTGCCAAGGGCATCCTCCAGCGAGACGCGAACCAGGTCCAATGTGAGGAGAAAGCCTTTTTGCCTGGGCGTCTTCTGGTAGCGGAAGTCAAACTTCCCGACCATGCGGTTGCACCAGGTCCGGTGGTCAAAACCGTTCTCCACGATGGAATTGGCATTGTACCCTCCAGTGCTTTCGGAGTGGGGCTAACTACGGTGTTCCCCTGGGCGGACAACCCTAGTATGTCTAGAGAAGAAAGGCCCGCCTAAGAAACCTTCCTCCGCCAAAGGGACCACCCCTATTTTAAAGGTTTCTTAAAACAACACCCCCTACACTACACCCAATTCACCCAATGCCTTAGCCATTTAATTAGTTCGGAGGAGGCACGGTGGAGTCCTACACCGGGGATTCTATTTCAGGAGCCGGAAGGCGAAAACTGAAGCATCCCCAGGGTCGAAATGATACCCTCCGAATGTGAGTTCGGCCTCCTGAAGTGAAGAAACTGAAACATTAAATCAAGGCTTTCTGACAGGGCCCCATAATGCTTCGGCAAGGGAATCTTACGCAGTCGAGGTCCACCCTGAAACGGCTCCTGACATACCATTCGGCAACGGGTTGGGCCTTAGGGCGGGGGGCTTAGACTACAGCCTCCGAACTAATTAAACTCAACCACCTACCGTACACGCCAAGAGCGGGACGGAGCTGAGCGAACGGCGCCAGCGGCAGCAGCCGGGCAGCGCAGAAGGGTGGCCTGCGATTGGAGCTTCTGATTTTAAAACGCGGCATATAACGTAAATGCAGATCTAAAGCTTCATTTGTTGCAGACTGCACAACGCCGTTTGGTGACATGCCTCTATCGGCATCGGCTCCCTCTGGCAAACGGCGTCTGGCACGGACTGGACCTGAGCGAGCGTCGGCAACGGTGGATATGAGCAATCAATGTCGGCACTGCTGCGGCCAAGTGCTTGCCGCCACAACGGCAAGTGGCTTGTTTGTTCTTACATCCTCTTTTCACTTGCCTGTCACCCTCCGAAAGAAGGCACTTCACAAAGCATCAAATTCATGACCCCGTGGCAGTAAAGTTCTGTTCTGAAGACAAAGACCCAAAATGACTTCCCCAGCTTTGGCAGTCTAGCCCCACTGAGCTCCAGGCGTGCCAAAGAAAACGGCCGCAGCAAAGTCCTAGCAAAAACGGGCGGTTCTATTTTAATGCGGCTCGCTAACACCACTGCTCTGGGCCTGCGGACATTGATTGCTGCTTCTTTGAAAGTCTGTATCTGCCCAGCACCTCATCTAATAATATCGACACCGCACTTTTTTGGTCCTCGCATTCAATCATCGACGAGCAAGCACTGACGGCGACGATTCTTCTTGCCAGCGGCGCGGATTTTGCAGCTTCGACTTTAGTCGTGAATGGCATCGAAGTCGAAAGGACACTGAACACCGGGATGCAAATTCCCGTGTCTGGCCCAAACCGACTCGAGAAGGAATCTGACGGCGTGAGCGTCTCCCTTGCCTCCCCAGCTCCTGCTTTGCGACCAGCGAGATCGGCGGCAAGAGACTCGGAAACACTTGTTGAACATGTCCTTATAGCACTTGTAGTTCTCTGGCAGAAACTGCTGCATCTTTCTTGCGTCCCAGGTGTCAGAAGAACGGAAGGTGATGGGCTTCCTCTTGCCGTAGGGCTGCTCGGCTTTTGCCGCTTTCTTGCGAATTCGCCTGATGCTTTTGGCGATCTGTTTGAGCACCGGTGCGTTCTCCTCATCTTTCTCCGCAGCTTCTTCTGCAAGCTCTTGCGCCTCTTCGCCATCGCCATACTTGCGATCCTCTTCACCTCAGATCTAAATTGTAATTTGATTTATTTTCTGATGAATCAAGCAATAACTGACGAAGGCAGCAAAAGACAATGACAACAACTGAACGAGGAAGTGGAATCTAATCTAACAAGTTAAGGGGTTTTGGGTTCAGTGTCAACCTTGCTTGGCCAGGCTACCCAAAAGGTTCCCCAAAGAGTCTGCATTATTCTGGCACCGCCAGAACATGGATCTCTCCAAGGCTTGTGCCACGAGCTCCTCCGTGGTGGCCAAAGTTTGTCGGATGGATTCTTGCAGAAGCCCTGCAAAGTCATCAGCCTCTTCAACGACGCCGTGCTCGTCCTGTGACATGAAGGATCAATGACACCGATATCAGTTCTGTCAACGTCACTGTTGCTGCATTGACAGAACTATTTCACAGAATGAAGCGCTCTGAAATTCAAGACTTCAAGGAGTCAAATTTGTGAACTGAAGCTGTGCCAGCAGAAGTTCCTTGAGGAGGCGCTTCAGCATGGACTCCGGGACGTTGAAGAATCCTTCTCTTGCGGAAAACTGCAGCAATGAGACCGATGTCTTGCTTCTTTCCCACAGCAAGCCAGGCAAGGGTGGTACGACAAAGTTCTCCTGCCTTTGGTTTTTTTTTGGCGCCTTGTGTCTTCTTGTCACCGCGACAGTAAGCGGGGCAGCTGGAACTGCATCTAGCACAACCCAGTCGGAGAAGTTGATGACTGCCTCGAAATGCAGCACCACCGGGTCTTGCAGCTTCAAGAAGACGAAGGACTCTTGCTCGCACCTTTCCATTCTCAGTAATCCCACAGCCGTGTTTTGCGGCCAGGGCCCGAGACTGAGCCAAACCTTCGCTGTGTCGGTCTTCTTGCGGACGACCAGGCCAGCAGTGATGAAGGCGCTTCTCCAGGAGGACATCAAGGTGTTCATTCTGGCGGGGGGCGTGTTGACCATGAGGATTTGCTCCAAGAAGGTCGCGTGGTAACCCATGCTGCTCAAGTTTGGCCAAGAAGCTTTCCCCATGACCTCTTGCAGCTTCGGGTGCCCATCCATCTTGCGCGTGTGGTGCACTGCTTTGGGGATGGGCTCTTGCGCGGCCACAGTTTGCCCGTTCGTCTCGATCTCGGGGTAACCGAAAGAATGCAACACCTTCGACGTGCAAACTTGCGACCAGGAGTCTGCCGGGGCGAAATCGTGCATCTTGCCTTCTGCTGATTCGGCTTCCCTCATCTTGCCAAAGCCCTCCTCGTTGTAGGTGAAGATCATGGACCCGAAGCAATCTCTGAGATACTGGACCAGCTCTGGCGTGGCTTTCCAATCGTTTCTTGCCGCAAATCTTGCCAGGTCAGAGACCCATCGGAGGCGCATCGCAGATCTGGTAGCTGCAAGTTTGCACCAAGGGTTTTCTCTTATCAATTCGGTCACCTTCGCATCAGCTGCGGCAAAAACTTTCAGCTCTTGCAGGACCTTGTCCGCCGCCTCGACGCTCTCGCAGCCTCTTGCCAAAACCAGCGGGAAGCAGCCATGTGAAAGCCTGGGCGCATAGTTAAGTTAGGGTTACCGGAGCTGGGACTGGGGTCGGTTTATTTCATTCAGTCATCATAATAATTTTAATTTAATGGGATCATATCCAAATTTGTAGTAGTAGTGTGAGTCTGACTCTGACTGACTGAAGTCTGCAGCATTCGAGGAACTTGAGCTAAGTCCGTCAACGATTGGTGTCCAAATTTACTTGTTCTCCAGTGACCATTGTCGACACATGGCCTGGTCATGCTTCCAAATCTTCAGGTCGCACAATCAAGGTTAGCCCAGAATCAATCAATGCTGCACATGTTCGACAAGCGACTCGAAGAGACAGTGGAATCTCATCATTGCGATCGCATAGCGGAAGAGCCGCTCGTAGAGGAAGTCTTGCCAAGTCAGTTCTGCGTCGTCTGGCTTCAGCGAGAAGTAGTACAAGGAGTTGCCAGCCGCCAACGCGTCAATGATGCCCATGCTGCGGTGGTTCTCTGGCAAAAGTGCCTCGTTGGCGATCTCTTGCACCTCATAATTCGACTCATGGTACTTGGCAGACAGACTAAAGTCGTACATTTTTTCTGTGGATGAACATCGCTAAAATTATATTAGTAATTCAGCCAGAGTCACGACAGTTCGCCATCGCCCTTGTGCCTGCTCTGCCAAGTACCTCCACGAGCCCTCTCGTCCTCTTACGCTCTGGCGAATCCTGTTGAGTTCGCGGGATACCGGAACAGAGACGCAGTACCAAGCATTCACGTTTCCCAGGACCTCTGGGTCGCACACTAGGTGCATTATGGCCTGCAGCTTGTTTTTGAACTTCGACAAAGCTGCAGCCTGCTGCTTCTTGCTCTCCGCCAGGGTCTCCGCACCGCTGGCGATGGCATCTTGCATGCTCGACAACATTTCCAGTTGCCCACCATTCTGGCGCAGCCAGCCGTTCTTCAACCCGAAACTGACCAGAATGATGCCCAAAAGGCCTGCTTCTTGCCTGATGTTGTGCCAGGCTGAATGAAACTCATCCCAACGAGATGCATTTCCACTGCCGATGTGCTTCTTGCCGATGCTGCTGCCTTGCAAGAGGCGGATGATGTCTGGCACACTGAGATCGTGCTCGGCGACACCAATTTCCATGGCCACGTGTGGAAGAAAGAACTTCATGATCTCCCATTCTGCAGAGGTCTCTTGCTGTCTTTGTTTCTTCTTCAGCGTCTCCAGAAAACTCGTAACTTCTTCTGCGACGATGCGCTTCCACTTCATGCCACCCCAGGGACCTCGTGTCCAGCTTATGAGCGCATTGGCCCATCTTGCGCTGTAGTTTCCATAGGTCTGCGCATTCTGCAGGACACGCTGTAGCTTGTGCCTGGGGTCGTAGATGAAGATGCTGCGGAGTCTTGCGTGGAACATGAGGAACATCTTGCAAGCTTGAGCATCAGTGCCGTGGTCTGTACAGCACACCAAGACTGGTGTCTTGCCCAACGGTTCAGCGTCTTGCATTTTCTCTTCCTCCTCATTTTCTGGCGCAAAAGCCACGAGTCCTCTGGCGTTGTTGGTGAGCTTGACGATGTGATCCAAAGCCAGCACTTGGTCGTACGTGCTTAGTCTGCAGGCGGGCTTCTTGCGGCTGGACAGAGTCTCGGCTTCAGCATCTTCCAAGTCTCGTTTGCGATCTTGCCCTCAGCTTCTTAAGCAAATGGTCGAGAGCAAGCATGCCAAACTAAACTGCCCGCTTAGATCTACTTAGACGTAGTCTTTGGCGGACGTGTATCCAGCCTCTTACGTTGGTTTGCAAAAGAACGCCAACTCAGCTTGAATGTCTTCCATTGACAGCCCAAGGCTCGAAGGATCGACCTGACATCGATGGGCCCAATACCCGCAGTTTCTAGCGAGTCGTCTCTCTGGCCAGGAATCTGGTGGCCGGAGTCCTGGTGCACCTGAGGGAAGACAGAAGCGACTCCATTAGTTTAATGAGCCTTTTAACATTATTTATTAACTCTTTAATTAATATTAATGAATTTCTGGCTCTGATTGGCCTGCGGTGGTGCCCAGCCACACTCGCCACTTGCCAAGTTCATGCAGGCGTAGGACGTGATCTTGCGACCACCGACGCGGGAGGAGTCGAAGCACACGTTCAGGTGTCTTGCGCCCCAGGTTGCCGCCAACAGAGTCTTGTAATAGGAGGCTCTCTCCAGGTCCTTGTCCTTTCTCGTCAGCAAGCTTCTTGCCACAATACTTCTTGCCTTGAGAGCTGCTTTTTGCTGCCTTGTGAGCTTGATTTTCTTGCGTTCACTCTCTTGAGCTTCATCTTGCCGCTTGCGTTTTTTTTTGTCTCTGGCATTCCATGCTTTCTGGCGCGCTTCCACGACGTTTCTCACACGCTGTACCGGATCTCGACGGTGACCTTGCTGCGCCATATCTGGCGTGCCGTCCTGCCAATCCACGAAAAACATCTGTTGCTCCATTGCAGCAGCAAGTTGCTCCAGAATCTGGCACAAAAGCCATCGCATTTTTTCTTTCAATCGTATGTCTCTCAGAAACTGCAGAAGAT